>OW679195.1:2831765-3123039 GCA_940337035.1 Agriotes lineatus | reverse complement strand
CTACTATTTTAGAAGTAGACAAAATGGCATTCTAGAGCCTGTAAACGCTCTGGCGGACTATCTGAGACGTTTTGGAATTTATTTCGATAGTAGAAACGCTGTTTGATTTTTTAAATTTTAGTAACGCTGTTTCGATGTTTGGGTGCGACTGCTTCATGGCCTCAAAATGCTACTAGCAGTACGTAACATATTATAATTAATAGACAGTAATTGCAGAATGCTAAAGATTGTACAGAAACAACTGTAAACTAATTTTAAATGCATCAGAATGGCACCTACTGTTTTAGAAGTAGACAAAATGGCATGCTAGAGCCTATAAACGCTGTGGCGGACTGTCTGAGACGTTTTGGAATTTATTTCGATAGTAGAAACGCTGTTTGATTTTTTAAATTTTAGTAACGTTGTTTCGATGTATGGGTGCGACTGCTTCATGGCCTCAAAATGCTACTGGCAGTACGTAACATATTATAATTAATAGACAGTAATTGCAGAATGCTAAAGATTGTACAGAAACAACTGTTAACTAATTTTAAATGCATCTGAATGGCACCTACTATTTTAGAAGTAGACAAAATGGTATTCTAGAGCCTGTAAACGCTCTGGCGGACTATCTGAGACGTTTTGGAATTTATTTCGATAGTAGAAACGCTCTTAGATCTTTTAATTTTAGTAACGCTATTTCGGTGTTTGAATGCGATTTCTTAATGACCTCAAAATGCTACTAGCAGTTCGTAACATATTATAATTAATAGACAGTAATTGCAGAATGCTAAATATTGTACAGAAACAACTGCTAACTAATTTTAAATGCATCAGAATGGCACCTACTGTTTTAGAAGTAGACAAAATGGCATGCTAGAGCCTGTAAACGCTCTGGCGGACTATCTGAGACGTTTTGGAATTTATTTCGATAGTAGAACCGCTCTTAGATTTTTTAAATTTTAGTAACGCTGTTTCGATGTTTGGGTGCGACTGCTTCATGGCCTCAAAATGCTACTAGCAGTACGTAACATATTATAATTAATAGACAGTAATTGCAGAATGCTAAATATTGTACAGAAACAACTGTTAACTAATTTTAAATGCATCAGAATGGCACCTACTGTTTTAGAAGTAGACAAAATGGCATGCTAGAGCCTGTAAACGCTCTGGCGGACTGTCTGAGACGTTTTGGAATTTATTTCGATAGTAGAAAGGCTGTTTGATTTTTTAAATTTTAGTAACGTTGTTTCGATGTTTGGGTACGACTGCTTCATGGCCTCAAAATGCTACTAGCAGTACGTAACATATTATAATTAATAGACAGTAATTGCAGAATGCTAAAGATTGTACAGAAACAACTGTTAACTAGTTTTAAATGCATCAGAATGGCACCTACTATTTTAGAAGTAGACAAAATGGCATGCTAGAGCCTGTAAACGCTCTGGCGGACTATCTGAGACGGTTTGGAATTTATTTCGATAGTAGAAACGCTCTTAGATTTTTAAATTGTAGTAACGCTATTTCGGTGTTTGAATGCGATTCCTTAATGACCTCAAAATGCTACTAGCAGTTCGTAACATATTATAATTAATAGACAGTAAATGCAGAATGCTAAAGATTGTACAGAAACAACTGTAAACTAATTTTAAATGCATCAGAATGGCACCTACTGTTTTAGAAGTAGACAAAATGGCATGCTAGAGCCTGTAAACGCTCTGGCGGACTATCTGAGACGTTTTGGAATTTATTTCGATAGTAGAAACACTGTTTAATTTTTTTAATTTTAGTAACGCTGTTTCGATGTTTGGGTGCGACTGCTTCATGGCCTCAAAATGCTACTAGCAGTACGTAACATATTATAATTAATAGACAGTAATTGCAGAATGCTGAATATTGTACAGAAACAACTGTTAACTAATTTTAAATGCATCAGAATGGCACCTACTGTTTTAGAAGTAGACAAAATGGCATGCTAGAGCCTGTAAACGCTCTGGCGGACTGTCTGAGACGTTTTGGAATTTATTTCGATAGTAGAAACGCTGTTTGATTTTTTAAATTTTAGTAACGCTGTTTCGATGTTTGGGTGCGACTGCTTCATGGCCTCAAAATGCTACTAGCAGTACGTAACATATTATAATTAATAGACAGTAATTGCAGAATGCTAAAGATTGTACAGAAACAACTGTAAACTAATTTTAAATGCATCAGAATGGCACCTACTATTTTAGAAGTAGACAAAATGGCATTCTAGAGCCTGTAAACGCTCTGACGGACTATCTGAGACGTTTTGGAATTTATTTCGATAGTAGAAAAGCTCTTAGATCTTTTAATTTTAGTAAAGCTATTTCGGTGTTTGAATGCGATTTCTTAATGACCTCAAAATGCTACTAGCAGTTCGTAACATATTATAATTAATAGACAGTAATTGCAGAATGCTAAATATTGTACAGAAACAAATGCTAACTAATTTTAAATGCATCAGAATGGCACCTACTGCTTTAGAAGTAGACAAAATGGCATGCTAGAGCCTGTAAACGCTCTGGCGGACTATCTGAGACGTTTTGGAATTTACTTCGATAGTAGAAACGCTGTTAGATTTTTTAAATTTTAGTAACGCTGTTTCGATGTTTGGGTGCGACTGCTTCATGGCCTCAAAATGCTACTAGCAGTACGTAACATATTATAATTAATAGACAGTAATTGCAGAATGCTAAATATTGTACAGAAACAACTGTTAACTAATTTTAAATGCATCAGAATGGCACCTACTATTTTAGAAGTAGACAAAATGGCATGCTAGAGCCTGTAAACGCTCTGGCGGACTATCTGAGACGGTTTGGAATTTATTTCGATAGTAGAAACGCTCTTAGATTTTTAAATTTTAGTAACGCTATTTCGGTGTTTGAATGCGATTTCTTAATGACCTCAAAATGCTACTAGCAGTTCGTAACATATTATAATTAATAGACAGTAAATGCAGAATGCTAAAGATTGTACAGAAACAACTGTAAACTAATTTTAAATGAATCAGAATGGCACCTAGTATTTTAGAAGTAGACAAAATGGCATGCTAGAGCCTGTAAACGCTCTGGCGGACTATCTGAGAGGTTTTGGAATTTATTTCGATAGTAGAAACGCTTTTAGATTTTTAAATTTTAGTAACGCAATTTCGGTGTTTGAATGCGATTTCTTAATGACCTCAAAATGCTACTAGCAGTACGTAACATATTATAATTAATAGACAGTAATTGCAGAATGCTAAAGTTTGTACAGAAACAACTGTAAACTAATTTTAAATGCATCAAAATGGCACCTACTATTTTAGAAGTAGACAATATGGCATGCTAGAGCTTGTAAACGCTCTGGCGGACTATCTGAGACGTTTTGGAATTTATTTCGATAGTAGAAACGCTCTTAGATTTTTTAAATTTTAGTAACGCTATTTCGGTGTTTGAATGCGATTTCTTAATGACCTCAAAATGCTACTAGCAGTTCGTAACATATTATAATTAATAGACAGTAATTGCAGAATGCTAAATATTGTACAGAAACAACTGCTAACTAATTTTAAATGCATCAGAATGGCACCTACTGTTTTAGAAGTAGACAAAATGGCATGCTAGAGCCTGTAAACGCTCTGGCGGACTATCTGAGACGTTTTGGAATTTATTTCGATAGTAGAAACGCTCTTAGATTTTTTAAATTTTAGTAACGCTGTTTCGATGTTTGGGTGCGACTGCTTCATGGCCTCAAAATGCTACTAGCAGTACGTAACATATTATAATTAATAGACAGTAATTGCAGAATGCTAAATATTGTACAGAAACAACTGTTAACTAATTTTAAATGCATCAGAATGGCACCTACTGTTTTAGAAGTAGACAAAATGGCATGCTAGAGCCTGTAAACGCTCTGGCGGACTGTCTGAGACGTTTTGGAATTTATTTCGATAGTAGAAACGCTGTTAGATTTTTTACACTTTAGTAACGCTGTTTCGATGTTTGGGTGCGACTGCTTCATGGTCTCAAAATGCTACTAGCAGTACGTAACATATTATAATTAATAGACAGTAATTGCAGAATGCTAAAGATTGTACAGAAACAACTGTTAACTAGTTTTAAATGCATCAGAATGGCACCTACTATTTTAGAAGTAGACAAAATGGCATGCTAGAGCCTGTAAACGCTCTGGCGGACTATCTGAGACGGTTTGGAATTTATTTCGATAGTAGAAACGCTCTTAGATTTTTAAATTTTAGTAACGCTATTTCGGTGTTTGAATGTGATTTCTTAATGACCTCAAAATGCTACTAGCAGTTCGTAACATATTATAATTAATAGACAGTAAATGCAGAATGCTAAAGATTGTACAGAAACAACTGTAAACTAATTTTAAATGAATCAGAATGGCACCTAGTATTTTAGAAGTAGACAAAATGGCATGCTAGAGCCTGTAAACGCTCTGGCGGACTATCTGAGAGGTTTTGGAATTTATTTCGATAGTAGAAACGCTTTTAGATTTTTAAATTTTAGTAACGCTATTTCGGTGTTTGAATGCGATTTCTTAATGACCTCAAAATGCTACTAGCAGTACGTAACATATTATAATTAATAGACAGTAATTGCAGAATGCTAAAGTTTGTACAGAAACAACTGTAAACTAATTTTAAATGCATCAAAATGGCACCTACTATTTTAGAAGTAGACAATATGGCATGCTAGAGCTTGTAAACGCTCTGGCGGACTATCTGAGACGTTTTGGAATTTATTTCGATAGTAGAAACGCTCTTAGATTTTTTAAATTTTAGTAACGCTATTTCGGTGTTTGAATGCGATTTCTTAATGACCTCAAAATGCTACTAGCAGTTCGTAACATATTATAATTAATAGACATTAAATGCAGAATGCTAAAGATTGTACAGAAACAACTGTAAACTAATTTTAAATGAATCAGAATGGCACCTAGTATTTTAGAAGTAGACAAAATGGCATGCTAGAGCCTGTAAACGCTCTGGCGGACTATCTGAGAGGTTTTGGAATTTATTTCGATAGTAGAAACGCTTTTAGATTTTTAAATTTTAGTAACGCTATTTCGGTGTTTGAATGCGATTTCTTAATGACCTCAAAATGCTACTAGCAGTACGTAACATATTATAATTAATAGACAGTAATTGCAGAATGCTAAAGATTGTACAGAAACAACTGTAAACTAATTTTAAATGCATCAGAATGGCACCTACTATTTTAGAAGTAGACAAAATGGCATGCTAGAGCCTGTAAACGCTCTGGCGGACTATCTGAGACGTTTTGGAATTTATTTCGATAGTAGAAACGCTCTTAGATTTTTTAATTTTAGTAACGCTATTTCGGTGTTTGAATGCGATTTCTTAATGACCTCAAAATGCTACTAGCAGTACGTAACATATTATAAATAATAGACAGTAATTGCAGAATGCTAAAGATTGTACAGAAACAACTGTAAACTAATTTTAAATGCATCAGAATGGCATCTACTATTTTAGAAGTAGACAAAATGGCATGCTAGAGCCTGTAAACGCTCTGGCGGACTATCTGAGACGTTTTGGAATTTATTACGATAGTAGAAACGCTCTTAGATTTTTTAAATTTTAGTAACGCTATTTCGGTGTTTGAATGCGATTCCTTAATGACCTCAAAATGCTACTAGCAGTACGTAACATATTATAATTAATAGACAGTAATTGCAGAATGCTAAAGATTGTACAGAAACAACTGTAAACTAATTTTAAATGCATCAGAATGGCACCTGCTATTTTAGAAGTAGACAAAATGGCATGCTAGAGCTTGTAAACGCTCTGGCGGGCGGGCTATCTGAGACGTTTTGGAATTTATTTCGATAGTAGAAACGCTCTTAGATTTTTTAAATTTTAGTAACGCTATTTCGGTGTTTGAATGCGATTCCTTAATGACCTCAAAATGCTACTAGCAGTACGTAACATATTATAATTAATAGACAGTAATTGCAGAATGCTAAAGATTGTACAGAAACAACTGTAAACTAATTTTAAATGCATCAGAATGGCACCTACTATTTTAGAAGTAGACAAAATGGCATACTAGAGCCTGTAAACGCTCTGGCGGACTATCTGAGACGTTTTGGAATTTATTCCGATAGTAAAAACGCTGTTTGATTTTTTAAACTTTAGTAGAGCTGTTTCGATGTTTGTGTGCGAATGCTTCATGGCCTCAAAATGCAACTAGGGGTACGTAACATATTATAAGTAATAGACAGTAATTGCAGAATGCAAAAGATTGTACAGAAACAACTGTTAACTAATTTTAAAAGCATCAGAATGCACCCACTATTTTAGTAGTAGACAAAATGGCATGCTAGACCCTGTAAACGCTCTGGCAAACAATCTAAGACATTTTGGATATCGTTTCGATAGTAGAAACGCTTTTAGATTTTTTAAATTTAATAACGGTATTTCGGTGTTTGAATGCGATTTCTTAATGACCTCAAAATGCTACTAGCAGTACGTAACATATTATAATTAATAGACAGTAATTGCAGAATGCTAAAGATTGTACAGAAACAACTGTAAACTGATTTTAAATGCATCAAAATGGCACCTACTATTTTAGAAGTAGACAAAATGGCATGCTAGAGCCTGTAAACGCTCTGGCGGATTATCTGAGACGTTTCGATAGTAGAAACGCTCTTAGATTTTTAATTTTAGTAACGCTATTTCGGTGTTTGAATGCGATTTCTTAATGACTTCAAAATGCTACTAGCAGAACGTAACATATTATAATTAATAGACAGTAATTGCAGAATGCTAAAGATTGTACAGAAACAACTGTTAACTAATTTTAAATGCATCAGAATGGCACCTACTATTTTAGAAGTAGACAAAATGGCATGCTAGAGCCTGTAACCGCTCTGGCGGACTATCTGAGACGTTTTGGAATTTATTTCGATAGTAGAAACGCTCTTAGCTTTTTTAAATTTTAGTAACGCTATTTCGATGTTTGAATGCGATTCCTTAATGACCTCAAAATGCTACTAGCAGTACGTAACATATTATAATTAATAGACAGTAATTGCAGAATGCTAAAGATTGTACACAAACAATGCCTGTAAACGCTCTGGCGGACTGTCTGAGACGTTTTGGAATTTATTTTGATAGTAGAAACGCTGTTTGATTTTTTAAATTTTAGTAGCGCTGTTTCGATGTTTGGGTGCGAATGCTTCTTGGCCTCAAAATGCAACTAGGGGTACGTAACATATTATAATTAATAGACAGTAATTGCAGAATGCTAAAGATTGTACAGAAACAACTGTAAACTAATTTTAAATGCATCAGAATGGCACCTACTATTTTAGAAGTAGCCAAAATGGCATGCTAGAGCCTGTAAACGCTCTGGCGGACTATCTGAGACGTTTTGGAATTTATTTCGATAGTAGAAACGCTCTTAGACTTTTTAATTTTAGTAACGCTATTTCGGTGTTTGAATGCGATTTCTTAATGACCTCAAAATGCTACTAGCAGTACGTAACATATTATAATTAATAGACAGTAATTGCAGAATGCTAAAGATTGTACAGAAACAACTGTAAACTAATTTTAAATGCATCAGAATGGCACCTACTATTTTAGAAGTAGACAAAATGGCATACTAGAGCCTGTAAACGCTCTGGCGGACTATCTGAGACGTTTTGGAATTTATTTTGATAGTAGAAACGCTCTTAGATTTTTTAAATTTTAGTAACGCTATTTCGATGTTTGAATGCGATTCCTTAATGACCTCAAAATGCTACTAGCAGTACGTAACATATTATAATTAATAGACAGTAATTGCAGAATGCTAATGATTGTACACAAACAATGCCTGTAAACGCTCTGGCGGACTATCTGAGACGTTTTGGAATTTATTTTGATAGTAGAAACGCTGTTTGATTTTTTAAATTTTAGTAGCGCTGTTTCGATGTTTGGGTGCGAATGCTTCATGGCCTCAAAATGTAACTAGGGGTACGTAACATATTATAATTAATAGACAGTAATTGCAGAATGCTAAAGATTGTACAGAAATAACTGTAAACTGATTTTAAATGCATCAGAATGGCACCTACTATTTTAGAAGTAAACAAAATGGCATGCTAGAGCCTGTAACCGCTCTGGCGGACTATCTGAGACGTTTTGGAATTTATTTTGATAGTAGAAACGCTCTTAGATTTTTTAAATTTTAGTAACGCTATTTCGATGTTTGAATGCGATTCCTTAATGACCTCAAAATCCTACTAGCAGTACGTAACATATTATAATTAATAGACAGTAATTGCAGAATGCTAAAGATTGTACACAAACAATGCCTGTAAACGCTCTGGCGGACTATCTGAGACGTTTTGGAATTTATTTTGATAGTAGAAACGCTGTTTGATTTTTTAAATTTTAGTAGCGCTGTTTCGATGTTTGGGTGCGAATGCTTCATGGCCTCAAAATGCAACTAGGGGTACGTAACATATTATAATTAATAGACAGTAATTGCAGAATGCTAAAGATTGTACAGAAACAACTGTAAACTAATTTTAAATGCTTCAGAATGGCACCTACTGTTTTAGAATTAGACAAAATGGCATGCTAGAGCCTGTAAACGCTCTGGCGGACTATCTGAGACGTTTTGGAATTTATTTCGATAGTAGAAACGCTCTTAGATTTTTTAAATTTTAGTAACGCTATTTCGATGTTTGAATGCGATTCCTTAATGACCTCAAAATGCTACTAGCAGTACGTAACATATTATAATTAATAGACAGTAATTGCAGAATGCTAAAGATTGTACACAAACAATGCCTGTAAACGCTCTGGCGGACTATCTGAGACGTTTTGGAATTTATTTTGATAGTAGAAACGCTCTTAGATTTTTTAAATTTTAGTAACGCTATTTCCGTGTTTGAATGTGATTTCTTAATGACCTCAAAATGCTACTAGCAGTACGTAACATATTATAATTAATAGACAGTAATTGCAGAATGCTAAAGGTTGTACAGAAACAACTGTAAACTAATTTTAAATGCATCAGAATGGCACCTACTATTTTAGAAGTAAACAAAATGGCATGCTAGAGCCTGTAACCGCTCTGGCGGACTATCTGAGACGTTTTGGAATTTATTTTGATAGTAGAAACGGTCTTAGATTTTTTAAATTTTAGTAACGCTATTTCGATGTTTGAATGCGATTCCTTAATGACCTCAAAATGCTACTAGCAGTACGTAACATATTATAATTAATAGACAGTAATTGCAGAATGCTAAATATTGTACACAAACAACTGTAAACTGATTTTAAATGCATCAGAATGGCACCTACTATTTTAGAAGTAAACAAAATGGCATGCTAGAGCCTGTAACCGCTCTGGCGGATTATCTGAGACGTTTTGGAATTTATTTTGATAGTAGAAACGCTGTTTGATTTTTTAAATTTTAGTAGCGCTGTTTCGATGTTTGAATGCGATTTCTTAATGACCTCAAAATGCTACTAGCAGTACGTAACATATTATAATTAATAGACAGTAATTGCAGAATGCTTAAGATTGTACAGAATCAACTGTAAACTAATTTAAAATGCATCAGAATGGCACCTACTATTTTAGAAGTAGACAAAATGGCATGCTAGAGCCTGTAAACGCTCTGGCGGACTATCTGAGACGTTTTGGAATTTATTTCGATAGTAGAAACGCTCTTAGATTTTTTAATTTTAGTAACGCTATTTCGGTGGTTGAATGCGATTTCTTAATGACCTCAAAATGCTACTAGCAGTACGTAACATATTATAATTAATAGACAGTAATTGCAGAATGCTAAACATTGTACAGAAACAACTGTAAACTAATTTTAAATGCATCAGAATGGCACCTACTATTTTAGAAGTAGACAAAATGGCATGCTAGAGCCTGTAAACGCTCTGGCGGACTATCTGAGACGTTTTGGAATTTATTTCGATAGTAGAAACGCTGTTAGATTTTTTAATTTTAGTAACGCTATTTCGGTGTTTGAATGCGATTTCTTAATGACCTGAAAATGCTACTAGCAGTACGTAACATATTATAATTAATTGACAGTAATTGCAGAATGCTAAAGATTGTACAGAAACAACTGTAAACTAATTTTAAATGCATTAGAATGGCACCTACTGTTTTAGAAGTAGACAAAATGGCATTCTAGAGCCTGTAAACGCTCTGGCGGACTATCTGAGACGTTTTGGAATTTATTTCGATAGTAGAAACGCTGTTTGATTTTTTAAATTTTAGTAACGCTGTTTCGATATTTGGGTGCGACTGCTTCATGGCCTCAAAATGCTACTAGCAGTACGTAACATATTATAATTAATAGACACTAATTGCAGAATGCTAAAGATTGTACAGAAACAACTGTAAACTCATTTTAAATGCATCAGAATGGCACCTACTGTTTTAGAAGTAGACAAAATGGCATTCTAGAGCCTGTAAACGCTCTGGCGGACTATCTGAGACGTTTTGGAATTTATTTCGATAGTAGAAACGCTGTTTGATTTTTTAAATTCTAGTAACGCTGTTTCGATGTTTGGGTGCGACTGCTTCATGGCCTCAAAATGCTACTAGCAGTACGTAACATATTATAATTAATAGACAGTAATTGCAGAATGCTAAAGATTGTACAGAAACAACTGATAACTAATTTTAAATGCATCAGAATGGCACCTACTGTTTTAGAAGTAGACAAAATGGCATTCTAGAGCCTCTAAACGCTCTGGCGGACTATCTGAGACGTTTTGGAATTTATTTCGATAGTAGAAACGCTGTTTGATTTTTTAAATTTTAGTAACGCTGTTTCGATGTTTGGGTGCGACTGCTTCATGGCCCCAAAATGCTACTAGCAGTACGTAACATATTATAATTAATAGACAGTAATTGCAGAATGCTAAAGATTGTACAGAAACAACTGTTAACTAATTTTAAATGCATCAGAATGACACCTACTGTTTTAGAAGTAGACAAAATGGCATTCTAGAGCCTCTAAACGCTCTGGCGGACTATCTGAGACGTTTTGGAATTTATTTCGATAGTAGAAACGCTGTTTGATTTTTTAAATTTTAGTAACGCTGTTTCGATGTTTGGGTGCGACTGCTTCATGGCCTCAAAATGCTACTAGCAGTACGTAACATATTATAATTAATAGACAGTAATTGCAGAATGCTAAAGATTGTACAGAAACAATTGTTAACTAATTTTAAATGCATCAGAATGACACCTACTGTTTTAGAAGTAGACAAAATGGCATTCTAGAGCCTCTAAACGCTCTGGCGGACTATCTGAGACGTTTTGGAATTTATTTCGATAGTAGAAACGCTGTTTGATTTTTTAAATTTTAGTAACGCTGTTTCGATGTTTGGGTGCGACTGCTTCATGGCCTCAAAATGCTACTAGCAGTACGTAACATATTATAATTAATAGACAGTAATTGCAGAATGCTAAAGATTGTACAGAAACAGCTGTTAACTAATTTTAAATGCATCAGAATGGCACCTACTGTTTTAGAAGTAGACAAAATGGCATTCTAGAGCCTCTAAACGCTCTGGCGGACTATCTGAGACGTTTTGGAATTTATTTCGATAGTAGAAACGCTGTTTGATTTTTTAAATTTTAGTAACGCTGTTTCGATGTTTGGGTGCGACTGCTTCATGGCCTCAAAATGCTACTAGCAGTACGTAACATATTATAATTAATAGACAGTAATTGCAGAATGCTAAAGATTGTACAGAAACAACTGTTAACTAATTTTAAATGCATCAGAATGGCACCTACTGTTTTAGAAGTAGACAAAATGGCATTCTAGAGCCTCTAAACGCTCTGGCGGACTATCTGAGACGTTTTGGAATTTATTTCGATAGTAGAAACGCTGTTTGATTTTTTAAATTTTAGTAACGCTGTTTCGATGTTTGGGTGCGACTGCTTCATGGCCTCAAAATGCTACTAGCAGTACGTAACATATTATAATTGATAGACAGTAATTGCAGAATGCTAAAGATTGTACAGAAACAACTGTTAACTAATTTTAAATGCATCAGAATGGCACCTACTGTTTTAGAAGTAGACAAAATGGCATTCTAGAGCCTGTAAACGCTCTGGCGGACTATCTGAGACGTTTTGGAATTTATTTCGATAGTAGAAACGCTGTTTGATTTTTTAAATTTTAGTAACGCTGTTTCGATGTTTGGGTGCGACTGCTTCATGGCCTCAAAATGCTACTAGCAGTACGTAACATATTATAATTAATAGACAGTAATTGCAGAATGCTAAAGATTGTACAGAAACAACTGTAAACTAATTTTAAATGCATCAGAATGGCACCTACTATTTTAGAAGTAGACAAAATGGCATACTAGAGCCTGTAAACGCTCTGGCGGACTATCTGAGACGTTTTGGAATTTATTTCGATAGTAGAAACGCTGTTTGATTTTTTAAACTTTAGTAGAGCTGTTTCGATGTTTGGGTGCGAATGCTTCATGGCCTCAAAATGCAACTAGGGGTACGTAACATATTATAAGTAATAGACAGTAATTGCAGAATGCAAAAGATTGTACAGAAACAACTGTTAACTAATTTTAAAAGCATCAGAATGCACCCACTATTTTAGTAGTAGACAAAATGGCATGCTAGACCCTGTAAACGCTCTGGCAAACAATCTAAGACATTTTGGATATCGTTTCGATAGTAGAAACGCTTTTAGATTTTTTCAATATTAGTAACGGTATTTCGGTGTTTGAATGGGATTTCTTAATGACCTCAAAGTTCTACTAGCAGTACGTAACATATTATAATTAATAGACAGTAATTGCAGAATGCTAAAGATTGTACAGAAACAACTGAAAACTGATTTTAAATGCATCAGAATGGCACCTACTATTTTAGAAGTAAACAAAATGGCATGCTAGAGCCTGTAACCGCTCTGGCGGACTATCTGAGACGTTTTGGAATTTATTTCGATAGTAGAAACGCTCTTAGATTTTTAAATTTTAGTAACGCTATTTCGGTGTTTGAATGTGATTTCTTAATGACCTCAAAATGCTACTAGCAGTACGTAACATATTATAATTAATAGACAGTAATTGCAGAATGCTAAAGATTGTACAGAAACAACTGTAAACTGATTTTAAATGCATCAGAATGGCACCTACTATTTTAGAAGTAAACAAAATGGCATGCTAGAGCCTGTAACCGCTCTGGCGGACTATCTGAGACGTTTTGGAATTTATTTTGATAGTAGAAACGCTGTTTGATTTTTTAAATTTTAGTAGCGCTGTTTCGATGTTTGGGTGCGAATGCTTCATGGCCTCAAAATGCAACTAGGGGTACGTAACATATTATAATTAATAGACAGTAATTGCAGAATGCTAAAGATTGTACAGAAACAACTGTAAACTAATTTTAAATGCATCAGAATGGCACCTACTGTTTTAGAAGTAGACAAAATGGCATTCTAGAGCCTGTAACCGCTCTGGCGGACTATCTGAGACGTTTTGGAATTTATTTTGATAGTAGAAACGCTGTTTGATTTTTTAAATTTTAGTAGCGCTGTTTCGATGTTTGGGTGCGAATGCTTCATGGCCTCAAAATGCAACTAGGGGTACGTAACATATTATAATTAATAGACAGTAATTGCAGAATGCTAAAGATTGTACAGAAACAACTGTAAACTAATTTTAAATGCATCAGAATGGCACCTACTGTTTTAGAAGTAGACAAAATGGCATGCTAGAGCCTGTAAACGCTCTGGCGGACTATCTGAGACGTTTTGGAATTTATTTCGATAGTAGAAACGCTCTTAGATTTTTTAAATTTTAGTAACGCTATTTCGATGTTTGAATGCGATTCCTTAATGACCTCAAAATGCTACTAGCAGTACGTAACATATTATAATTAATAGACAGTAATTGCAGAATGCTAAAGATTGTACACAAACAATGCCTGTAAACGCTCTGGCGGACTATCTGAGACGTTTTGGAATTTATTTTGATAGTAGAAACGCTCTTAGATTTTTTAAATTTTAGTAACGCTATTTCGGTGTTTGAATGTGATTTCTTAATGACCTCAAAATGCTACTAGCAGTACGTAACATATTATAATTAATAGACAGTAATTTGTTAAGTCATTTTGCTGTTTCAGATGCTTAATTGCATTTCACGCCGTTAGTTAGGTCATTTTGGTATTTTGAATAGCCGCCTAAGCTTAGAGCAGCGCGCCCGTGTGCTAAGCCCTTTTAGCTCTTTATTTGGCTCCATCGCCTAATTTCAGAATTACGATTTCGCACATATTTAGCCCCAAAAGCAGTATTTGTCGTCGGTTGGAGCTCTCCTCTGATGGCGTTTTTCTGAATTCTGAATAGCACGCTGTGGCGGCGTGATACCAGCGTGGCCCGGATTGGTTGGTTTCATTTCATCGCCTTGCGATTCGCTGTGGTTTAGTCACGTGGGGGACGCGGCCAAGGTGACCTTTTGCCAACGCTTTCCCTTTGGGGATTCAGCCAAGAGCCGTCGAACGAACCGGAGGTCGCAGGGTGTGTGCTTTCGTGCGGCGCTTCCGCCCTTGGCGGGGGCGTCGGCCTTTTTTTTCGTTGAGTGCTGCTTCAGCAATTTATGTGATATACTGTTTCGCCTTAAGTGGCAGTCTTCCAGAGCCCGTTGCAGAGAGCGCTGGTGTGTGGTGGTGGTGATTCGAAATTTGTCGAGTGATCTTCGGCGTAACGTGGGTGTTTTGGAGCCCAGTTCCTGCTACTATTAGTGAGGGGTCGTGCCCCCTTCATCTCGACCTACGAGGATTTGGTTCAGCAGAACGAGTGAGGCCCCCATCATTTTCGTCGTCCCGTTGTACGCGTCTTGACGCGTCTCCCGTCGCCATTGAGGCGGTTATGCATTCACCCCCTTTCGCCGTTGTAACACCGAAGGTACCTACCACCTACGATTGCAGCTCGTCGCAACTCAGCTGCACCAGGCTCCCTCGCCGCCCACGCATTAAGGTATGTGCCTTTAACCTGATTACCGCTGTGAACGCGAGTGTTACTCATTACTACTCATTACTACGCTAGTGTATTCATTCAGACTGCAGACAGTTCAGGCCGTGAAGGCTAATGTAAATCGTCGCTGCCCTTGCATAAGGCAATGTGTATCTTTGTACCTATTATTGCTGTTCACTAATGTTCAACATCTGTCGTTAAGCTTAGAGCGCGCGTGCCAGCTGGTGCCCTTAATTATAGAGTAAGGTTAGATACAGGGCGACGCATTCTGCTACCCCATTGTAACTCGAAGTGAAATATATGATTGGTTAGTTAAGGGAACTATTGTTTGTTTCGGTTTGTGCATGTTCTGTTACAGATAGACGCCCCTTTATTGTACGAATTATTGTACGACGGAACGAGGAAGCTGTGAGCGTGCAGGTGAGTGGGACAGCTGCGTAGTCGTGGTCGGATGGACACCTAATCACAATCCTTGCTTAAGGCAATCCCGAAGTTGTTGTTTGACCTTGCAACTCTTGAATAATCTTATTGGCGGAGTATTTTTGCATGCTTCGCTCCCGTCTAACCGTCCAGGCCCGGTTAGCCGGGTTACGACAGGCTTGGTGGCGCCCTCATAATTTCGACATACCCTGTATATATTATGCCACAGCGCGCTTGCCCAGAACGTATCGTGTGACTCACGCCCGACTCCCTGAGCGTTCCAGCCGTGGCCTATTAGCCTATTTCGAACCGATCTCAGGGCAAGTGTGTCATGTTTTCAGGACTGATTCCGTGGTGCGATGCTCACCTTGGGTGGGTGTCGTAAAGTCCTTTTCATACCGTAACAAATTGCAGAATGCTAAAGGTTGTACAGAAACAACTGTAAACTGATTTTAAATGCATCAGAATGGCACCTACTATTTTAGAAGTAAACAAAATGGCATGCTAGAGCCTGTAACCGCTCTGGCGGACTATCTGAGACGTTTTCGAATTTATTTTGATAGTAGAAACGCTCTTAGATTTTTTAAATTTTAGTAACGCTATTTCGATGTTTGAATGCGATTCCTTAATGACCTCAAAATGCTACTAGCAGTACGTAACATATTATAATTAATAGACAGTAATTGCAGAATGCTAAAGATTGTACACAAACAATGCCTGTAAACGCTCTGGCGGATTATCTGAGACGTTTTGGAATTTATTTTGATAGTAGAAACGCTGTTTGATTTTTTAAATTTTAGTAGCGCTGTTTCGATGTTTGGGTGCGAATGCTTCATGGCCTCAAAATGCAACTAGGGGTACGTAACATATTATAATTAATAGACAGTAATTGCAGAATTCTAAAGATTGTACAGAAACAACTGTAAACTAATTTTAAATGCATCAGAATGGCACCTACTGTTTTAGAAGTAGACAAAATGGCATGCTAGAGCCTGTAAACGCTCTGGCGGACTATCTGAGACGTTTTGGAATTTATTTCGATAGTAGAAACGCTCTTAGACTTTTTAATTTTAGTAACGCTATTTCGGTGTTTGAATGCGATTTCTTAATGACCTCAAAATGCTACTAGCAGTACGTAACATATTATAATTAATAGACAGTAATTGCAGAATGCTTAAGATTGTACAGAAACAACTGTAAACTAATTTAAAATGCATCAGAATGGCACCTACTATTTTAGAAGTAGACAAAATGGCATGCTAGAGCCTGTAAACGCTCTGGCGGACTATCTGAGACGTTTTGGAATTTATTTCGATAGTAGAAACGCTCTTAGATTTTTTAATTTTAGTAACGCTATTTCGGTGGTTGAATGCGATTTCTTAATGACCTCAAAATGCTACTAGCAGTACGTAACATATTATAATTAATAGACAGTAATTGCAGAATGCTAAAGTTTGTACAGAAACAACTGTAAACTAATTTTAAATGCATCAGAATGGCACCTACTATTTTAGAAGTAGACAAAATGGCATGCTAGAGCCTGTTAACGCTCTGGCGGACTATCTGTGACGGGGTGGAATTTATTTCGATAGTAGAAACGCTCTTAGATTTTTAAATATTAGTAACGCTATTTCGGTGTTTGAATGCGATTTCTTAATGACCTCAAAATGCTACTAGCAGTACGTAACATATTATAATTAATAGACAGTAATTGCAGAATGCTAAAGATTGTACAGAAACAACTGTAAACTAATTTTAAATGCATCAGAATGGCACCTACTATTTTAGAAGTAGACAAAATGGCATGCTAGAGCCTGTAAACGCTCTGGCGGACTATCTGAGACGTTTTGGAATTTATTTCGATAGTAGAAACGCTGTTAGATTTTTTAATTTTAGTAACGCTATTTCGGTGTTTGAATGCGATTTCTTAATGACCTGAAAATGCTACTAGCAGTACGTAACATATTATAATTAATTGACAGTAATTGCAGAATGCTAAAGATTGTACAGAAACAACTGTAAACTAATTTTAAATGCATTAGAATGGCACCTACTGTTTTAGAAGTAGACAAAATGGCATTCTAGAGCCTGTAAACGCTCTGGCGGACTATCTGAGACGTTTTGGAATTTATTTCGATAGTAGAAACGCTGTTTGATTTTTTAAATTTTAGTAACGCTGTTTCGATATTTGGGTGCGACTGCTTCATGGCCTCAAAATGCTACTAGCAGTACGTAACATATTATAATTAATAGACAGTAATTGCAGAATGCTAAAGATTGTACAGAAACAACTGTTAACTAATTTTAAATGCATCAGAATGGCACCTACTGTTTTAGAAGTAGACAAAATGGCATTCTAGAGCCTGTAAACGCTCTGGCGGACTATCTGAGACGTTTTGGAATTTATTTCGATAGTAGAAACGCTGTTTGATTTTTTAAATTTTAGTAACGCTGTTTCGATATTTGGGTGCGACTGCTTCATGGCCTCAAAATGCTACTAGCAGTACGTAACATATTATAATTAATAGACACTAATTGCAGAATGCTAAAGATTGTACAGAAACAACTGTAAACTAATTTTAAATGCATCAGAATGGCACCTACTGTTTTAGTAGTAGACAAAATGGCATTCTAGAGCCTGTAAACGCTCTGGCGGACTATCTGAGACGTTTTGGAATTTATTTCGATAGTAGAAACGCTGTTTGATTTTTTAAATTTTAGTAACGCTGTTTCGATGTTTGGGTGCGACTGCTTCATGGCCTCAAAATGCTACTAGCAGTACGTAACATATTATAATTAATAGACAGTAATTGCAGAATGCAAAAGATTGTACAGAAACAACTGTTAACTAATTTTAAAAGCATCAGAATGCACCCACTATTTTAGTAGTAGACAAAATGGCATGCTAGACCCTGTAACCGCTCTGGCAAACAATCTAAGACATTTTGGATATCGTTTCGATAGTAGAAACGCTTTTAGATTTTTTCAATATTAGTAACGGTATTTCGGTGTTTGAATGGGATTTCTTAATGACCTCAAAGTTCTACTAGCAGTACGTAACATATTATAATTAATAGACAGTAATTGCAGAATGCTAAAGATTGTACAGAAACAACTGTAAACTGATTTTAAATGCATCAGAATGGCACCTACTATTTTAGAAGTAAACAAAATGGCATGCTAGAGCCTGTAACCGCTCTAGCGGACTATCTGAGACGTTTTGGAATTTATTTTGATAGTAGAAACGCTCTTAGATTTTTTAAATTTTAGTAACGCTCTTTCGATGTTTGAATGCGATTCCTTAATGACCTCAAAATGCTACTAGCAGTACGTAACATATTATAATTAATAGACAGTAATTGCAGAATGCTAAAGATTGTACAGAAACAACTGTAAACTAATTTTAAATGCATCAGAATGGCACCTACTATTTTAGAAGTAGACAAAATGGCATGCTAGAGCCTGTAAACGCTCTGGCGGACTATCTGAGACGTTTTGGAATTTATTTCGATAGTAGAAACGCTCTTAGATTTTTTAATTTTAGTAACGCTATTTCGGTGTTTGAATGCGATTTCTTAATGACCTCAAAATGCTACTAGCAGTACGTAACATATTATAAATAATAGACAGTAATTGCAGAATGCTAAAGATTGTACAGAAACAACTGTAAACTAATTTTAAATGCATCAGAATGGCATCTACTATTTTAGAAGTAGACAAAATGGCATGCTAGAGCCTGTAAACGCTCTGGCGGACTATCTGAGACGTTTTGGAATTTATTACGATAGTAGAAACGCTCTTAGATTTTTTAAATTTTAGTAACGCTATTTCGGTGTTTGAATGCGATTCCTTAATGACCTCAAAATGCTACTAGCAGTACGTAACATATTATAATTAATAGACAGTAATTGCAGAATGCTAAAGATTGTACAGAAACAACTGTAAACTAATTTTAAATGCATCAGAATGGCACCTGCTATTTTAGAAGTAGACAAAATGGCATGCTAGAGCTTGTAAACGCTCTGGCGGGCGGGCTATCTGAGACGTTTTGGAATTTATTTCGATAGTAGAAACGCTCTTAGATTTTTTAAATTTTAGTAACGCTATTTCGGTGTTTGAATGCGATTCCTTAATGACCTCAAAATGCTACTAGCAGTACGTAACATATTATAATTAATAGACAGTAATTGCAGAATGCTAAAGATTGTACAGAAACAACTGTAAACTAATTTTAAATGCATCAGAATGGCACCTACTATTTTAGAAGTAGACAAAATGGCATACTAGAGCCTGTAAACGCTCTGGCGGACTATCTGAGACGTTTTGGAATTTATTCCGATAGTAAAAACGCTGTTTGATTTTTTAAACTTTAGTAGAGCTGTTTCGATGTTTGGGTGCGAATGCTTCATGGCCTCAAAATGCAACTAGGGGTACGTAACATATTATAAGTAATAGACAGTAATTGCAGAATGCAAAAGATTGTACAGAAACAACTGTTAACTAATTTTAAAAGCATCAGAATGCACCCACTATTTTAGTAGTAGACAAAATGGCATGCTAGACCCTGTAAACGCTCTGGCAAACAATCTAAGACATTTTGGATATCGTTTCGATAGTAGAAACGCATTTAGATTTTATAAATTTAATAACGGTATTTCGGTGTTTGAATGCGATTTCTTAATGACCTCAAAATGCTACTAGCAGTACGTAACATATTATAATTAATAGACAGTAATTGCAGAATGCTAAAGATTGTACAGAAACAACTGTAAACTGATTTTAAATGCATCAAAATGGCACCTACTATTTTAGAAGTAGACAAAATGGCATGCTAGAGCCTGTAAACGCTCTGGCGGATTATCTGAGACGTTTTGGAATTTATTTCGATAGTAGAAACGCTCTTAGATTTTTAATTTTAGTAACGCTATTTCGGTGTTTGAATGCGATTTCTTAATGACCTCAAAATGCTACTAGCAGTACGTAACATATTATAATTAATAGACAGTAATTGCAGAATGCTAAAGATTGTACAGAAACAACTGTTAACTAATTTTAAATGCATCAGAATGGCACCTACTATTTTAGAAGTAGACAAAATGGCATGCTAGAGCCTGTAACCGCTCTGGCGGACTATCTGAGACGTTTTGGAATTTATTTCGATAGTAGACGCGCTAGAGATTTTTTAAATTTTAGTAACGCTATTTTGATGTTTGAATGCGATTCCTTAAGAACCTCAAAATGCTACTAGCAATACGTAACATATTATAATTAATAGACAGTAATTGCAGAATGCTAAAGATTGTACACAAACAATGCCTGTAAACGCTCTGGCGGACTATCTGAGACGTTTTGGAATTTATTTTTATAGTAGAAACGCTGTTTGATTTTTTAAATTTTAGTAGCGCTGTTTCGATGTTTGGGTGCGAATGCTTCATGGCCTCAAAATGCAACTAGGGGTACGTAACATATTATAATTAATAGACAGTAATTGCAGAATGCTAAAGATTGTACAGAAACAACTGTAAACTAATTTTAAATGCATCAGAATGGCACCTACTATTTTAGAAGTAGACAAAATGGCATGCTAGAGCCTGTAAACGCTCTGGCGGACTATCTGAGACGTTTTGGAATTTATTTCGATAGTAGAAACGCTCTTAGACTTTTTAATTTTAGTAACGCTATTTCGGTGTTTGAATGCGATTTCTTAATGACCTCAAAATGCTACTAGCAGTACGTAACATATTATAATTAATAGACAGTAATTGCAGAATGCTAAAGATTGTACAGAAACAACTGTAAACTAATTTTAAATGCATCAGAATGGCACCTACTATTTTAGAAGTAGACAAAATGGCATACTAGAGCCTGTAAACGCTCTGGCGGACTATCTGAGACGTTTTGGAATTTATTTCGATAGTAGAAACGCTGTTTGATTTTTAAACTTTAGTAGAGCTGTTTCGATGTTTGGGTGCGAATGCTTCATGGCCTCAAAATGCAACTAGGGGTACGTAACATATTATAAGTAATAGACAGTAATTGCAGAATGCAAAAGATTGTACAGAAACAACTGTTAACTAATTTTAAAAGCATCAGAATGCACCCACTATTTTAGTAGTAGACAAAATGGCATGCTAGACCCTGTAAACGCTCTGGCAAACAATCTAAGACATTTTGGATATCGTTTCGATAGTAGAAACGCTTTTAGATTTTTTCAATATTAGTATCGGTATTTCGGTGTTTGAATGGGATTTCTTAATGACCTCAAAGTTCTACTAGCAGTACGTAACATATTATAATTAATAGACAGTAATTGCAGAATGCTAAAGATTGTACAGAAACAACTGTAAACTGATTTTAAAAGCATCAGAATGGCACCTACTATTTTAGAAGTAAACAAAATGGCATGCTAGAGCCTGTAACCGCTCTGGCGGACTATCTGAGACGTTTTGGAATTTATTTCGATAGTAGAAACGCTCTTAGATTTTTAAATTTTAGTAACGCTATTTCGGTGTTTGAATGTGATTTCTTAATGACCTCAAAATGCTACTAGCAGTACGTAACATATTATAATTAATAGACAGTAATTGCAGAATGCTAAAGATTGTACAGAAACAACTGTAAACTGATTTTAAATGCATCAGAATGGCACCTACTATTTTAGAAGTAAACAAAATGGCATGCTAGAGCCTGTAACCGCTCTGGCGGACTATCTGAGACGTTTTGGAATTTATTTTGATAGTAGAAACGCTCTTAGATTTTTTAAATTTTAGTAACGCTATTTCGATGTTTGAATGCGATTCCTTAATGACCTCAAAATGCTACTAGCAGTACGTAACATATTATAATTAATAGACAGTAATTGCAGAATGCTAAAGATTGTACACAAATAATGCCTGTAAACGCTCTGGCGGACTATCTGAGACGTTTTGGAATTTATTTTGATAGTAGAAACGCTGTTTGATTTTTTAAATTTTAGTAGCGCTGTTTCGATGTTTCTGTGCGAATGCTTCATGGCCTCAAAATGCAACTAGGGGTACGTAACATATTATAATTAATAGACAGTAATTGCAGAATGCTAAAGATTGTACAGAAACAACTGTAAACTAATTTTAAATGCATCAGAATGGCACCTACTGTTTTAGAAGTAGACAAAATGGCATGCTAGAGCCTGTAAACGCTCTGGCGGACTATCTGAGACGTTTTAGAATTTATTTCGATAGTAGAAACGCTCTTAGACTTTTTAATTTTAGTAACGCTATTTCGGTGTTTGAATGCGATTTCTTAATGACCTCAAAATGCTACTAGCAGTACGTAACATATTATAATTAATAGACAGTAATTGCAGAATGCTAAAGTTTGTACAGAAACAACTGTAAACTAATTTAAAATGCATCAGAATGGCACCTACTATTTTAGAAGTAAACAAAATGGCATGCTAGAGCCTGTAACCGCTCTGGCGGACTATCTGAGACGTTTTGGAATTTATTTTGATAGTAGAAACGCTCTTAGATTTTTTAAATTTTAGTAACGCTATTTCGATGTTTGAATGCGATTCCTTAATGACCTCAAAATTCTACTAGCAGTACGTAACATATTATAATTAATAGACAGTAATTGCAGAATGCTAATGATTGTACACAAACAATGCCTGTAAACGCTCTGGCGGACTATCTGAGACGTTTTGGAATTTATTTTGATAGTAGAAACGCTGTTTGATTTTTTAAATTTTAGTAGCGCTGTTTCGATGTTTGGGTGCGAATGCTTCATGGCCTCAAAATGCAACTAGGGGTACGTAACATATTATAATTAATAGACAGTAATTGCAGAATGCTAAAGATTGTACAGAAACAACTGTAAACTGATTTTAAATGCATCAGAATGGCACCTACTATTTTAGAAGTAAACAAAATGGCATGCTAGAGCCTGTAACCGCTCTGGCGGACTATCTGAGACGTTTTGGAATTTATTTTGATAGTAGAAACGCTCTTAGATTTTTTAAATTTTAGTAACGCTATTTCGATGTTTGAATGCGATTCCTTAATGACCTCAAAATCCTACTAGCAGTACGTAACATATTATAATTAATAGACAGTAATTGCAGAATGCTAAAGATTGTACACAAACAATGCCTGTAAACGCTCTGGCGGACTATCTGAGACGTTTTGGAATTTATTTTGATAGTAGAAACGCTCTTAGATTTTTTAAATTTTAGTAACGCTATTTCGGTGTTTGAATGTGATTTCTTAATGACCTCAAAATGCTACTAGCAGTACGTAACATATTATAATTAATAGACAGTAATTGCAGAATGCTAAAGGTTGTACAGAAACAACTGTAAACTGATTTTAAATGCATCAGAATGGCACCTACTATTTTAGAAGTAAACAAAATGGCATGCTAGAGGCTGTAACCGCTCTGGCGGACTATCTGAGACGTTTTGGAATTTATTTTGATAGTAGAAACGCTGTTTGATTTTTTAAATTTTAGTAGCGCTGTTTCGATGTTTGGGTGCGAATGCTTCATGGCCTCAAAATGCAACTAGGGGTACGTAACATATTATAATTAATAGACAGTAATTGCAGAATGCTAAAGATTGTACAGAAACAACTGTAAACTAATTTTAAATGCATCAGAATGGCACCTACTGTTTTAGAAGTAGACAAAATGGCATGCTAGAGCCTGTAAACGCTCTGGCGGACTATCTGAGACGTTTTGGAATTTATTTCGATAGTAGAAACGCTCTTAGACTTTTTAATTTTAGTAACGCTATTTCGGTGTTTGAATGCGATTTCTTAATGACCTCAAAATGCTACTAGCAGTACGTAACATATTATAATTAATAGACAGTAATTGCAGAATGCTTCAGATTGTACAGAAACAACTGTAAACTAATTTAAAATGCATCAGAATGGCACCTACTATTTTAGAAGTAGACAAAATGGCATGCTAGAGCCTGTAAACGCTCTGGCGGACTATCTGAGACGTTTTGGAATTTATTTCGATAGTAGAAACGCTCTTAGATTTTTTAATTTTAGTAACGCTATTTCGGTGGTTGAATGCGATTTCTTAATGACCTCAAAATGCTACTAGCAGTACGTAACATATTATAATTAATAGACAGTAATTGCAGAATGCTAAAGTTTGTACAGAAACAACTGTAAACTAATTTTAAATGCATCAGAATGGCACCTACTATTTTAGAAGTAGACAAAATGGCATGCTAGAGCCTGTAAACGCTCTGGCGGACTATCTGTGACGGGGTGGAATTTATTTCGATAGTAGAAACGCTCTTAGATTTTTAAATATTAGTAACGCTATTTCGGTGTTTGAATGCGATTTCTTAATGACCTCAAAATGCTACTAGCAGTACGTAACATATTATAATTAATAGACAGTAATTGAAGAATGCTAAACATTGTACAGAAACAACTGTAAACTAATTTTAAATGCATCAGAATGGCACCTACTATTTTAGAAGTAGACAAAATGGCATGCTAGAGCCTGTAAACGCTCTGGCGGACTATCTGAGACGTTTTGGAATTTATTTCGATAGTAGAAACGCTGTTAGATTTTTTAATTTTAGTAACGCTATTTCGGTGTTTGAATGCGATTTCTTAATGACCTGAAAATGCTACTAGCAGTACGTAACATACTATAATTAATTGACAGTAATTGCAGAATGCTAAAGATTGTACAGAAACAACTGTAAACTAATTTTAAATGCATTAGAATGGCACCTACTGTTTTAGAAGTAGACAAAATGGCATTCTAGAGCCTGTAAACGCTCTGGCGGACTATCTGAGTCGTTTTGGAATTTATTTCGAGAGTAGAAACGCTGTTTGATTTTTTAAATTTTAGTAACGCTGTTTCGATGTTTGGGTGCGACTGCTTCATGGCCTCAAAATGCTACTAGCAGTACGTAACATATTATAATTAATAGACAGTAATTGCAGAATGCTAAAGATTGTACAGAAACAACTGTTAACTAATTTTAAATGCATCAGAATGGCACCTACTGTTTTAGAAGTAGACAAAATGGCATTCTAGAGCCTGTAAACGCTCTGGCGGACTATCTGAGACGTTTTGGAATTTATTTCGATAGTAGAAACGCTGTTTGATTTTTTAAATTTTAGTAACGCTGTTTCGATATTTGGGAGCGACTGCTTCATGGCCTCAAAATGCTACTAGCAGTACGTAACATATTATAATTAATAGACACTAATTGCAGAATGCTAAAGATTGTACAGAAACAACTGTAAACTAATTTTAAATGCATCAGAATGGCACCTACTGTTTTAGAAGTAGACAAAATGGCATTCTAGAGCCTGTAAACGCTCTGGCGGACTATCTGAGACGTTTTGGAATTTATTTCGATAGTAGAAACGCTGTTTGATTTTTTAAATTTTAGTAACGCTGTTTCGATGTTTGGGTGCGACTGCTTCATGGCCTCAAAATGCTACTAGCAGTGCGTAACATATTATAATTAATAGACAGTAATTGCAGAATGCTAAAGATTGTACAGAAACAACTGTTAACTAATTTTAAATGCATCAGAATGGCACCTACTGTTTTAGAAGTAGACAAAATGGCATTCTAGAGCCTGTAAACGCTCTGGCGGACTATCTGAGACGTTTTGGAATTTATTTCGATAGTAGAAACGCTGTTTGATTTTTTAAATTTTAGTAACGCTGTTTCGATGTTTGGGTGCGACTGCTTCATGGCCTCAAAATGCTACTAGCAGTACGTAACATATTATAATTAATAGACAGTAATTGCAGAATGCTAAAGATTGTACAGAAACAACTGTTAACTAATTTTAAATGCATCAGAATGGCACCTACTGTTTTAGAGGTAGACAAAATAGCATTCTAGAGCCTGTACACGCTCTGGCGGACTATCTGAGACGTTTTGGAATTTATTTCGATAGTAGAAACGCTGTTTGATTTTTTAAATTTTAGTAACGCTGTTTCGATGTTTGGGTGCGACTGCTTCATGGCCTCAAAATGCTACTAGCAGTACGTAACATATTATAATTAATAGACAGTAATTGCAGAATGCTAAAGATTGTACAGAAACAACTGTTAACTAATTTTAAAGCATCAGAATGGCACCTACCGTTTTAGAAGTAGACAAAATGGCATTCTAGAGCCTGTAAACGCTCTGGCGGACTATCTGAGACGTTTTGGAATTTATTTCGATAGTAGAAACGCTGTTTGATTTTTTAAACTTTAGTAGAGCTGTTTCGATGTTTGGGTGCGAATGCTTCATGGCCTCAAAATGCAACTAGGGGTACGTAACAGATTATAAGTAATAGACAGTAATTGCAGAATGCAAAAGATTGTACAGAAACAACTGTTAACTAATTTTAAAAGCATCAGAATGCACCCACTATTTTAGTAGTAGACAAAATGGCAGAGCGTTTACAGGGTCTAGTGTAAACGCTCTGGCAAACAATCTAAGACATTTTGGATATCGTTTCGATAGTAGAAACGCTTTTAGATTTTTTCAATATTAGTAACGGTATTTCGGTGTTTGAATGGGATTTCTTAATGACCTCAAAGTTCTACTAGCAGTACGTAACATATTATAATTAATAGACAGTAATTGCAGAATGCTAAAGATTGTACAGAAACAACTGTAAACTGATTTTAAATGCATCAGAATGGCACCTACTATTTTAGAAGTAAACAAAATGGCATGCTAGAGCCTGTAACCGCTCTGGCGGACTATCTGAGACGTTTTGGAATTTATTTCGATAGTAGAAACGCTCTTAGATTTTTAAATTTTAGTAACGCTATTTCGGTGTTTGAATGTGATTTCTTAATGACCTCAAAATGCTACTAGCAGTACGTAACATATTATAATTAATAGACAGTAATTGCAGAATGCTAAAGATTGTACAGAAACAACTGTAAACTGATTTTAAATGCATCAGAATGGCACCTACTATTTTAGAAGTAAACAAAATGGCATGCTAGAGCCTGTAACCGCTCTGGCGGACTATCTGAGACGTTTTGGAATTTATTTCGATAGTAGAAACGCTCTTAGATTTTTAAATTTTAGTAACGCTATTTCGGTGTTTGAATGTGATTTCTTAATGACCTCAAAATGCTACTAGCAGTACGTAACATATTATAATTAATAGACAGTAATTGCAGAATGCTAAAGATTGTACAGAAACAACTGTAAACTGATTTTAAATGCATCAGAATGGCACCTACTATTTTAGAAGTAAACAAAATGGCATGCTAGAGCCTGTAACCGCTCTAGCGGACTATCTGAGACGTTTTGGAATTTATTTTGATAGTAGAAACGCTCTTAGATTTTTTAAATTTTAGTAACGCTATTTCGATGTTTGAATGCGATTCCTTAATGACCTCAAAATGCTACTAGCAGTACGTAACATATTATAATTAATAGACAGTAATTGCAGAATGCTAAAGATTGTACACAAACAATGCCTGTAAACGCTCTTGCGGACTATCTGAGACGTTTTGGAATTTATTTTGATAGTAGAAACGCTGTTTGATTTTTTAAATTTTAGTAGCGCTGTTTCGATGTTTGGGTGCGAATGCTTCATGGCCTCAAAATGCAACTAGGGGTACGTAACATATTATAATTAATAGACAGTAATTGCAGAATGCTAAAGATTGTACAGAAACAACTGTAAACTAATTTTAAATGCATCAGAATGGCACCTACTGTTTTAGAAGTAGACAAAATGGCATGCTAGAGCCTGTAAACGCTCTGGCGGACTATCTGAGACGTTTTGGAATTTATTTCGATAGTAGAAACGCTCTTAGACTTTTTAATTTTAGTAACGCTATTTCGGTGTTTGAATGCGATTTCTTAATGACCTCAAAATGCTACTAGCAGTACGTAACATATTATAATTAATAGACAGTAATTGCAGAATGCTTAAGATTGTACAGAAACAACTGTAAACTAATTTAAAATGCATCAGAATGGCACCTACTATTTTAGAAATAGACAAAATGGCATGCTAGAGCCTGTAAACGCTCTGGCGGACTATCTGAGACGTTTTGGAATTTATTTCGATAGTAGAAACGCTCTTAGATTTTTTAATTTTAGTAACGCTATTTCGGTGTTTGAATGCGATTTCTTAATGACCTCAAAATGCTACTAGCAGTACGTAACATATTATAATTAATAGACAGTAATTGCAGAATGCTAAAGTTTGTACAGAAACAACTGTAAACTAATTTTAAATGCATCAGAATGGCACCTACTATTTTAGAAGTAGACAAAATGGCATGCTAGAGCCTGTAAACACTCTGGCGGACTATCTGTGACTGGGTGGAATTTATTTCGATAGTAGAAACGCTCTTAGATTTTTAAATTTTAGTAACGCTATTTCGGTGTTTGAATGCGATTTCTTAATGACCTCAAAATGCTACTAGCAGTACGTAACATATTATAATTAATAGACAGTAATTGCAGAATGCTAAACATTGTACAGAAACAACTGTAAACTAATTTTAAATGCATCAGAAAGGCACCTACTATTTTAGAAGTAGACAAAATGGCATGCTAGAGCCTGTAAACGCTCTGGCGGACTATCTGAGACGTTTTGGAATTTATTTCGATAGTAGAAACGCTGTTAGATTTTTTAATTTTAGTAACACTATTTCGGTGTTTGAATGCGATTTCTTAATGACCTGAAAATGCTACTAGCAGTACGTAACATATTATAATTAATTGACAGTAATTGCAGAATGCTAAAGATTGTACAGAAACAACTGTTAACTAATTTTAAATGCATCAGAATGGCACCTACTGTTTTAGAAGTAGACAAAATGGCATTCTAGAGCCTGTAAACGCTCTGGCGGACTATCTGAGACGTTTTGGAATTTATTTCGATAGTAGAAACGCTGTTTGATTTTTTAAATTTTAGTAACGCTGTTTCGATGTTTGGGTGCGACTGCTTCATGGCATCAAAATGCTACTAGCAGTACGTAACATATTATAATTAATAGACAGTAATTGCAGAATGCTAAAGATTGTACAGAAACAACTGTAAACTAATTTTAAATGCATCAGAATGGCACCTACTGTTTTAGAAGTAGACAAAATGGCATTCTAGAGCCTGTAAACGCTCTGGCGGACTATCTGAGACGTTTTGGAATTTATTTCGATAGTAGAAACGCTGTTTGATTTTTTAAATTTTAGTAACGCTGTTTCGATGTTTGGGTGCGACTGCTTCATGGCCTCAAAATGCTACTAGCAGTACGTAACATATTATAATTAATAGACAGTAATTGCAGAATGCTAAAGATTGTACAGAAACAACTGTTAACTAATTTTAAATGCATCAGAATGGCACCTACTGTTTTAGAAGTAGACAAAATGGCATTCTAGAGCCTGTAAACGCTCTGGCGGACTATCTGAGACGTTTTGGAATTTATTTCGATAGTAGAAACGCTGTTTGATTTTTTTAATTTTAGTAACGCTGTTTCGATGTTTGGGTGCGACTGCTTCATGGCCTCAAAATGCTACTAGCAGTACGTAACATATTATAATTAATAGACAGTAATTGCAGAATGCTAAAGATTGTACAGAAACAACTGTTAACTAATTTTAAATGCATCAGAATGGCACCTACTATTTTAGAAGTAGACAAAATAGCATTCTAGAGCCTGTAAACGCTCTGGCGGACTATCTGAGACGTTTTGGAATTTATTTCGATAGTAGAAACGCTGTTTGATTTTTTAAATTTTAGTAACCCTGTTTCGATGTTTGGGTGCGACTGCTTCATGGCCTCAAAATGCTACTAGCAGTGCGTAACATATTATAATTAATAGACAGTAATTGCAGAATGCTAAAGATTGTACAGAAACAACTGTTAACTAATTTTAAATGCATCAGAATGGCACCTACCGTTTTAGAAGTAGACAAAATGGCATTCTAGAGCCTGTAAACGCTCTGGCGGACTATCTGAGACGTTTTGGAATTTATTTCGATAGTAGAAACGCTGTTTGATTTTTTAAATTTTAGTAACGCTGTTTCGATGTTTGCTTGCGACTGCTTCATGGCATCAAAATGCTACTAGCAGTACGTAACATATTATAATTAATAGACAGTAATTGCAGAATGCTAAAGATTGTACAGAAACAACTGTTAACTAGTTTTAAATGCATCAGAATGGCACCTACTATTTTAGAAGTAGACAAAATGGCATGCTAGAGCCTGTAAACGCTCTGGCGGACTATCTGAGACGGTTTGGAATTTATTTCGATAGTAGAAACGATCTTAGATTTTTAAATTTTAGTAACGCTATTTCGGTGTTTGAATGCGATTTCTTAATGACCTCAAAATGCTACTAGCAGTTCGTAACATATTATAATTAATAGACAGTAATTGCAGAATGCTAAAGATTGTACAGAAACAACTGTAAACTAATTTTAAATGAATCAGAATTGCACCTAGTATTTTAGAAGTAGACAAAATGGCATGCTAGAGGCTGCAAACGCTCTGGCGGATTATCTGAGACGTTTTGGAATTTATTTCTATAGTAGAAACGGTCTTAGATTTTTAAATTTTAGAAACGCTATTTCGGTGTTTGAATGCGATTTCTTAATGAACTCAAAATGCTACTAGCAGTACGTAACATATTATAATTAATAGACAGTAATTGCAGAATGCTAAAGTTTGTACAGAAACAACTGTAAACTAATTTTAAATGCATCAGAAAGGCACCTACTATTTTAGAAGTAGACAAAATGGCATTCTAGAGCCTGTAAACGCTCTGGCGGACTATCTGAGACGTTTTGGAATTTATTTCGATAGTAGAAACGCTGTTTGATTTTTTAAATTTTAGTAACGCTTTTTCGATGTTTGGGTGCGACTGCTTCAAAGACTCAAAATGCTACTAGCAGTACGTAACATATTATAATTAATAGACAGTAATTGCAGAATGCTAAAGATTGTACAGAAACAACTGTAAACTAATTTTAAATGCATCAGAATGGCACCTACTATTTTAGAAGTAGACAAAATGGCATTCTAGAGCCTGTAAACGCTCTGGCGGACTATCTGAGACGTTTTGGAATTTATTTCGATAGTAGAAACGCTCTTAGATCTTTTAATTTTAGTAACGCTATTTCGGTGTTTGAATGCGATTTCTTAATGACCTCAAAATGCTACTAGCAGTGCGTAACATATTATAATTAATAGACAGTAATTGCAGAATGCTAAAGATTGTACAGAAACAACTGTAAACTAATTTTTAATGCATCAGAATGGCACCTGCTATTTTAGAAGTAGACAAAATGGCATGCTAGAGCTTGTAAACGCTCTGGCGGGCTATCTGAGACGTTTTGGAATTTATTTCGATAGTAGAACCGCTCTTAGATTTTTTAAATTTTAGTAACGCTATTTCGGTGTTTGAATGCGATTTCTTAATGACCTCAAAATACTACTAGCAGTACGTAACATATTATAATTAATAGAAAGTAATTGCAGAATGCTAAAGATTGTACAGAAACAACTGTAAACTAATTTTAAATGCATCAGAATGGCACCTACTATTTTAGAAGTAGACAAAATGGCATGCTAGAGCCTGTAAACGCTCTGGCGGACTATCTGAGACGTTTTGGAATTTATTTCGATAGTAGAAACGCTCTTAGATTTTTTAATTTTAGTAACGCTATTTCGGTGTTTGAATGCGATTTCTTAATGACCTCAAAATGCTACTAGCAGTACGTAACACATTATAATTAATAGACAGTAATTGCAGAATGCTAAAGATTGTACAGAAACAACTGTAAACTAATTTTAAATGCATCAGAATGGCACCTGCTATTTTAGAAGTAGACAAAATGGCATGCTAGAGCTTGTAAACGCTCTGGCGGGCTATCTGAGACGTTTTGGAATTTATTTCGATAGTAGAAACGCTCTTAGATTTTTTAATTTTAGTAACGCTATTTCGGTGTTTGAATGCGATTTCTTAATGACCTCAAAATGCTACTAGCAGTGCGTAACATATTATAATTAATAGACAGTAATTGCAGAATGCTAAAGATTGTACAGAAACAACTGTAAACTAATTTTAAATGCATCAGAATGGCACCTGCTATTTTAGAAGTAGACAAAATGGCATGCTAGAGCCTGTTAACGCTCTGGCGGACTATCTGAGACGTTTTGGAATTTATTTCGATAGTAGAAACGCTCTTAGATTTTTTAATTTTAGTAACGCTATTTCGGTGTTTGAATGCGATTTCTTAATGACCTCAAAATGCTACTAGCAGTGCGTAACATATTATAATTAATAGACAGTAATTGCAGAATGCTAAAGATTGTACAGAAACAACTGTAAACTAATTTTAAATGCATCAGAATGGCACCTGCTATTTTAGAAGTAGACAAAATGGCATGCTAGAGCTTGTAAACGCTCTGGCGGGCTATCTGAGACGTTTTGGAATTTATTTCGATAGTAGAAACGCTCTTAGATTTTTTAATTTTAGTAACGCTATTTCGGTGTTTGAATGCGATTTCTTAATGACCTCAAAATGCTACTAGCAGTGCGTAACATATTATAATTAATAGACAGTAATTGCAGAATGCTAAAGATTGTACAGAAACAACTGTAAACTAATTTTAAATGCATCAGAATGGCACCTGCTATTTTAGAAGTAGACAAAATGGCATGCTAGAGCCTGTTAACGCTCTGGCGGACTATCTGAGACGTTTTGGAATTTATTTCGATAGTAGAAACGCTCTTAGATTTTTTAATTTTAGTAACGCTATTTCGGTGTTTGAATGCGATTTCTTAATGAACTCAAAATGCTACTAGCAGTACGTAACATAATATAATTAATAGACAGTAATTTCAGAATGCTAAAGATTGTACAGAAACAACTGTAAACTAATTTTAAATGCATCAGAATGGCACCTGCTATTTTAGAAGTAGACAAAATGGCATGCTAGAGCTTGTAAACGCTCTGGCGGGCTATCTGAGACGTTTTGGAATTTATTTCGATAGTAGAAACGCTCTTAGATTTTTTAAATTTTAGTAACGCTATTTCGGTGTTTGGACGCGATTCCTTAATGACCTCAAAATGCTACTAGCAGTACGTAACATATTATAATTAATAGACAGTAATTGCAGAATGCTAAAGATTGTACAGAAACAACTGTAAACTAATATTAAATGCATCAGAATGGCACCAATTATTTTAGAAGTAGACAAAATGGCATGCTAGAGCCTGTAAACGCTCTGGCGGGCGGGCTATCTGAGACGTTTTGGAATTTATTTCGATAGTAGAAACGCTCTTAGATTTTTTAAATTTTAGTAACGCTATTTCGGTGTTTGGATGCGATTCCTTAATGACCTCAAAATGCTACTAGCAGTACGTAACATATTATAATTAATAGACAGTAATTGCAGAATGCTAAAGATTGTACAGAAACAACTGTAAACTAATTTTAAATGCATCAGAATGGCACCTACTATTTTAGAAGTAGACAAAATGGCATGCTAGAGCCTGTAAACGCTCTGGCGGACTATCTGAGACGTTTTGGAATTTATTTCGATAGTAGAAACGCTCTTAGATTTCTTAAATTTTAGTAACGCTATTTCGGTGTTTGAATGCGATTCCTTAATGACCTCAAAATGCTACTAGCAGTACGTAACATATTATAATTAATAGACAGTAATTGCAGAATGCTAAAGATTGTGCAGAAACAACTGTAAACTAATTTTAAATGCATCAGAATGGCACCTGCTATTTTAGAAGTAGACAAAATGGCATGCTAGGGCTTGTAAACGCTCTGGCGGGCGGGCTATCTGAGACGTTTTGGAATTTATTTCGATAGTAGAAACGCTCTTAGATTTTTTAAATTTTAGTAACGCTATTTCGGTGTTTGAATGCGATTTCTTAATGACCTCAAAATGCTACTAGCAGTACGTAACATATTATAATTAATAGACAGTAATTGCAGAATGCTAAAGATTGTACAGAAACAACTGTAAACTAATTTTAAATGCATCAGAATGGCACCTACTATTTTAGAAGTAGACAAAATGGCATACTAGAGCCTGTAAACGCTCTGGCTGATTATCTGAGACGTTTTGGAATTTATTTCGATAGTAGAAACGCTCTTAGATTTTTTAAATTTTAGTAACGCTATTTCGATGTTTGAATGCGATTCCTTAATGACCTCAAAATGCTACTAGCAGTACGTAACATATTATAATTAATAGACAGTAATTGCAGAATGCTAAAGATTGTACAGAAACAACTGTTAACTAGTTTTAAATGCATCAGAATGGCACCTGCTATTTTAGAAGTAGACAAAATGGCATACTAGAGCCTGTAACCGCTCTGGCGGATTATCTGAGACGTTTTGGAATTTATTTCGATAGTAGAAACGCTCTTAGATTTTTTAAATTTTAGTAACGCTATTTCGATGTTTGAATGCGATTCCTTAATGACCTCAAAATGCTACTAGCAGTACGTAACATATTATAATTAATAGACAGTAATTGCAGAATGCTAAAGATTGTACAGAAACAACTGTTAACTAATTTTAAATGCATCAGAATGGCACCTGCTATTTTAGAAGTAGACAAAATGGCATGCTAGAGCCTGTAAACGCTCTGGCGGGCGGGCTATCTGAGACGTTTTGGAATTTATTTCGATAGTAGAAACGCTCTTAGATTTTTTAAATTTTAGTAACGCTATTTCGGTGTTTGAATGCGATTTCTTAATGACCTCAAAATGCTACTAGCAGTACGTAACATATTATAATTAATAGACAGTAATTGCAGAATGCTAAAGATTGTACAGAAACAACTGTTAACTAATTTTAAATGCATCAGAATGGCACCTGCTATTTTAGAAGTAGACAAAATGGCATGCTAGAGCTTGTAAACGCTCTGGCGGGCGGGCTATCTGAGACGTTTTGGAATTTATTTCGATAGTAGAAACGCTCTTAGATTTTTTAAATTTTAGTAACGCTATTTCGGTGTTTGAATGCGATTTCTTAATGACCTCAAAATGCTACTAGCAGTACGTAACATATTATAATTAATAGACAGTAATTGCAGAATGCTAAAGATTGTACAGAAACAACTGTTAACTAATTTTAAATGCATCAGAATGGCACCTGCTATTTTAGAAGTAGACAAAATGGCATGCTAGAGCTTGTAAACGCTCTGGAGGGCGGGCTATCTGAGACGTTTTGGAATTTATTTCGATAGTAGAAACGCTCTTAGATTTTTTAAATTTTAGTAACGCTATTTCGATGTTTGAATGCGATTCCTTAATGACCTCAAAATGCTACTAGCAGTACGTAACATATTATAATTAATAGACAGTAATTGCAGAATGCTAAAGATTGTACAGAAACAACTGTTAACTAATTTTAAATGCATCAGAATGGCACCTGCTATTTTAGAAGTAGACAAAATGGCATGCTAGAGCTTGTAAACGCTCTGGCGGGCGGGCTATCTGAGACGTTTTGGAATTTATTTCGATAGTAGAAACGCTCTTAGATTTTTTAAATTTTAGTAACGCTATTTCGGTGTTTGAATGCGATTTCTTAATGACCTCAAAATGCTACTAGCAGTACGTAACATATTATAATTAATAGACAGTAATTGCAGAATGCTAAAGATTGTACAGAAACAACTGTAAACTAATTTTAAATGCATCAGAATGGCACCTACTATTTTAGAAGTAGACAAAATGGCATACTAGAGCCTGTAAACGCTCTGGCGGATTATCTGAGACGTTTTGGAATTTATTTCGATAGTAGAAACGCTCTTAGATTTTTTAAATTTTAGTAACGCTATTTCGATGTTTGAATGCGATTCCTTAATGACCTCAAAATGCTACTAGCAGTACGTAACATATTATAATTAATAGACAGTAATTGCAGAATGCTAAAGATTGTACAGAAACAACTGTTAACTAGTTTTAAATGCATCAGAATGGCACCTGCTATTTTAGAAGTAGACAAAATGGCATACTAGAGCCTGTAACCGCTCTGGCGGATTATCTGAGACGTTTTGGAATTTATTTCGATAGTAGAAACGCTCTTAGATTTTTTAAATTTTAGTAACGCTATTTCGATGTTTGAATGCGATTCCTTAATGACCTCAAAATGCTACTAGCAGTACGTAACATATTATAATTAATAGACAGTAATTGCAGAATGCTAAAGATTGTACAGAAACAACTGTTAACTAATTTTAAATGCATCAGAATGGCACCTGCTATTTTAGAAGTAGACAAAATGGCATGCTAGAGCCTGTAAACGCTCTGGCGGGCGGGCTATCTGAGACGTTTTGGAATTTATTTCGATAGTAGAAACGCTCTTAGATTTTTTAAATTTTAGTAACGCTATTTCGGTGTTTGAATGCGATTTCTTAATGACCTCAAAATGCTACTAGCAGTGCGTAACATATTATAATTAATAGACAGTAATTGCAGAATGCTAAAGATTGTACAGAAACAACTGTAAACTAATTTTTAATGCATCAGAATGGCACCTGCTATTTTAGAAGTAGACAAAATGGCATGCTAGAGCTTGTAAACGCTCTGGCGGGCTATCTGAGACGTTTTGGAATTTATTTCGATAGTAGAACCGCTCTTAGATTTTTTAAATTTTAGTAACGCTATTTCGGTGTTTGAATGCGATTTCTTAATGACCTCAAAATGCTACTAGCAGTACGTAACATATTATAATTAATAGAAAGTAATTGCAGAATGCTAAAGATTGTACAGAAACAACTGTAAACTAATTTTAAATGCATCAGAATGGCACCTACTATTTTAGAAGTAGACAAAATGGCATGCTAGAGCCTGTAAACGCTCTGGCGGACTATCTGAGACGTTTTGGAATTTATTTCGATAGTAGAAACGCTCTTAGATTTTTTAATTTTAGTAACGCTATTTCGGTGTTTGAATGCGATTTCTTAATGACCTCAAAATGCTACTAGCAGTACGTAACACATTATAATTAATAGACAGTAATTGCAGAATGCTAAAGATTGTACAGAAACAACTGTAAACTAATTTTAAATGCATCAGAATGGCACCTGCTATTTTAGAAGTAGACAAAATGGCATGCTAGAGCTTGTAAACGCTCTGGCGGGCTATCTGAGACGTTTTGGAATTTATTTCGATAGTAGAAACGCTCTTAGATTTTTTAATTTTAGTAACGCTATTTCGGTGTTTGAATGCGATTTCTTAATGACCTCAAAATGCTACTAGCAGTGCGTAACATATTATAATTAATAGACAGTAATTGCAGAATGCTAAAGATTGTACAGAAACAACTGTAAACTAATTTTAAATGCATCAGAATGGCACCTGCTATTTTAGAAGTAGACAAAATGGCATGCTAGAGCCTGTTAACGCTCTGGCGGACTATCTGAGACGTTTTGGAATTTATTTCGATAGTAGAAACGCTCTTAGATTTTTTAATTTTAGTAACGCTATTTCGGTGTTTGAATGCGATTTCTTAATGAACTCAAAATGCTACTAGCAGTACGTAACATAATATAATTAATAGACAGTAATTTCAGAATGCTAAAGATTGTACAGAAACAACTGTAAACTAATTTTAAATGCATCAGAATGGCACCTGCTATTTTAGAAGTAGACAAAATGGCATGCTAGAGCTTGTAAACGCTCTGGCGGGCTATCTGAGACGTTTTGGAATTTATTTCGATAGTAGAAACGCTCTTAGATTTTTTAAATTTTAGTAACGCTATTTCGGTGTTTGGACGCGATTCCTTAATGACCTCAAAATGCTACTAGCAGTACGTAACATATTATAATTAATAGACAGTAATTGCAGAATGCTAAAGATTGTACAGAAACAACTGTAAACTAATATTAAATGCATCAGAATGGCACCAATTATTTTAGAAGTAGACAAAATGGCATGCTAGAGCCTGTAAACGCTCTGGCGGGCGGGCTATCTGAGACGTTTTGGAATTTATTTCGATAGTAGAAACGCTCTTAGATTTTTTAAATTTTAGTAACGCTATTTCGGTGTTTGGATGCGATTCCTTAATGACCTCAAAATGCTACTAGCAGTACGTAACATATTATAATTAATAGACAGTAATTGCAGAATGCTAAAGATTGTACAGAAACAACTGTAAACTAATTTTAAATGCATCAGAATGGCACCTACTATTTTAGAAGTAGACAAAATGGCATGCTAGAGCCTGTAAACGCTCTGGCGGACTATCTGAGACGTTTTGGAATTTATTTCGATAGTAGAAACGCTCTTAGATTTCTTAAATTTTAGTAACGCTATTTCGGTGTTTGAATGCGATTCCTTAATGACCTCAAAATGCTACTAGCAGTACGTAACATATTATAATTAATAGACAGTAATTGCAGAATGCTAAAGATTGTACAGAAACAACTGTAAACTAATTTTAAATGCATCAGAATGGCACCTGCTATTTTAGAAGTAGACAAAATGGCATGCTAGAGCTTGTAAACGCTCTGGCGGGCGGGCTATCTGAGACGTTTTGGAATTTATTTCGATAGTAGAAACGCTCTTAGATTTTTTAAATTTTAGTAACGCTATTTCGGTGTTTGGACGCGATTCCTTAATGACCTCAAAATGCTACTAGCAGTACGTAACATATTATAATTAATAGACAGTAATTGCAGAATGCTAAAGATTGTACAGAAACAACTGTAAACTAATATTAAATGCATCAGAATGGCACCAATTATTTTAGAAGTAGACAAAATGGCATGCTAGAGCCTGTAAACGCTCTGGCGGGCGGGCTATCTGAGACGTTTTGGAATTTATTTCGATAGTAGAAACGCTCTTAGATTTTTTAAATTTTAGTAACGCTATTTCGGTGTTTGGATGCGATTCCTTAATGACCTCAAAATGCTACTAGCAGTACGTAACATATTATAATTAATAGACAGTAATTGCAGAATGCTAAAGATTGTACAGAAACAACTGTAAACTAATTTTAAATGCATCAGAATGGCACCTACTATTTTAGAAGTAGACAAAATGGCATGCTAGAGCCTGTAAACGCTCTGGCGGACTATCTGAGACGTTTTGGAATTTATTTCGATAGTAGAAACGCTCTTAGATTTCTTAAATTTTAGTAACGCTATTTCGGTGTTTGAATGCGATTCCTTAATGACCTCAAAATGCTACTAGCAGTACGTAACATATTATAATTAATAGACAGTAATTGCAGAATGCTAAAGATTGTACAGAAACAACTGTAAACTAATTTTAAATGCATCAGAATGGCACCTGCTATTTTAGAAGTAGACAAAATGGCATGCTAGAGCTTGTAAACGCTCTGGCGGGCGGGCTATCTGAGACGTTTTGGAATTTATTTCGATAGTAGAAACGCTCTTAGATTTTTTAAATTTTAGTAACGCTATTTCGGTGTTTGAATGCGATTTCTTAATGACCTCAAAATGCTACTAGCAGTACGTAACATATTATAATTAATAGACAGTAATTGCAGAATGCTAAAGATTGTACAGAAACAACTGTAAACTAATTTTAAATGCATCAGAATGGCACCTACTATTTTAGAAGTAGACAAAATGGCATACTAGAGCCTGTAAACGCTCTGGCTGATTATCTGAGACGTTTTGGAATTTATTTCGATAGTAGAAACGCTCTTAGATTTTTTAAATTTTAGTAACGCTATTTCGATGTTTGAATGCGATTCCTTAATGACCTCAAAATGCTACTAGCAGTACGTAACATATTATAATTAATAGACAGTAATTGCAGAATGCTAAAGATTGTACAGAAACAACTGTTAACTAGTTTTAAATGCATCAGAATGGCACCTGCTATTTTAGAAGTAGACAAAATGGCATACTAGAGCCTGTAACCGCTCTGGCGGATTATCTGAGACGTTTTGGAATTTATTTCGATAGTAGAAACGCTCTTAGATTTTTTAAATTTTAGTAACGCTATTTCGATGTTTGAATGCGATTCCTTAATGACCTCAAAATGCTACTAGCAGTACGTAACATATTATAATTAATAGACAGTAATTGCAGAATGCTAAAGATTGTACAGAAACAACTGTTAACTAATTTTAAATGCATCAGAATGGCACCTGCTATTTTAGAAGTAGACAAAATGGCATGCTAGAGCCTGTAAACGCTCTGGCGGGCGGGCTATCTGAGACGTTTTGGAATTTATTTCGATAGTAGAAACGCTCTTAGATTTTTTAAATTTTAGTAACGCTATTTCGGTGTTTGAATGCGATTTCTTAATGACCTCAAAATGCTACTAGCAGTACGTAACATATTATAATTAATAGACAGTAATTGCAGAATGCTAAAGATTGTACAGAAACAACTGTTAACTAATTTTAAATGCATCAGAATGGCACCTGCTATTTTAGAAGTAGACAAAATGGCATGCTAGAGCTTGTAAACGCTCTGGCGGGCGGGCTATCTGAGACGTTTTGGAATTTATTTCGATAGTAGAAACGCTCTTAGATTTTTTAAATTTTAGTAACGCTATTTCGGTGTTTGAATGCGATTTCTTAATGACCTCAAAATGCTACTAGCAGTACGTAACATATTATAATTAATAGACAGTAATTGCAGAATGCTAAAGATTGTACAGAAACAACTGTTAACTAATTTTAAATGCATCAGAATGGCACCTGCTATTTTAGAAGTAGACAAAATGGCATGCTAGAGCTTGTAAACGCTCTGGAGGGCGGGCTATCTGAGACGTTTTGGAATTTATTTCGATAGTAGAAACGCTCTTAGATTTTTTAAATTTTAGTAACGCTATTTCGATGTTTGAATGCGATTCCTTAATGACCTCAAAATGCTACTAGCAGTACGTAACATATTATAATTAATAGACAGTAATTGCAGAATGCTAAAGATTGTACAGAAACAACTGTTAACTAATTTTAAATGCATCAGAATGGCACCTGCTATTTTAGAAGTAGACAAAATGGCATGCTAGAGCTTGTAAACGCTCTGGCGGGCGGGCTATCTGAGACGTTTTGGAATTTATTTCGATAGTAGAAACGCTCTTAGATTTTTTAAATTTTAGTAACGCTATTTCGGTGTTTGAATGCGATTTCTTAATGACCTCAAAATGCTACTAGCAGTACGTAACATATTATAATTAATAGACAGTAATTGCAGAATGCTAAAGATTGTACAGAAACAACTGTAAACTAATTTTAAATGCATCAGAATGGCACCTACTATTTTAGAAGTAGACAAAATGGCATACTAGAGCCTGTAAACGCTCTGGCGGATTATCTGAGACGTTTTGGAATTTATTTCGATAGTAGAAACGCTCTTAGATTTTTTAAATTTTAGTAACGCTATTTCGATGTTTGAATGCGATTCCTTAATGACCTCAAAATGCTACTAGCAGTACGTAACATATTATAATTAATAGACAGTAATTGCAGAATGCTAAAGATTGTACAGAAACAACTGTTAACTAGTTTTAAATGCATCAGAATGGCACCTGCTATTTTAGAAGTAGACAAAATGGCATACTAGAGCCTGTAACCGCTCTGGCGGATTATCTGAGACGTTTTGGAATTTATTTCGATAGTAGAAACGCTCTTAGATTTTTTAAATTTTAGTAACGCTATTTCGATGTTTGAATGCGATTCCTTAATGACCTCAAAATGCTACTAGCAGTACGTAACATATTATAATTAATAGACAGTAATTGCAGAATGCTAAAGATTGTACAGAAACAACTGTTAACTAATTTTAAATGCATCAGAATGGCACCTGCTATTTTAGAAGTAGACAAAATGGCATGCTAGAGCCTGTAAACGCTCTGGCGGGCGGGCTATCTGAGACGTTTTGGAATTTATTTCGATAGTAGAAACGCTCTTAGATTTTTTAAATTTTAGTAACGCTATTTCGGTGTTTGAATGCGATTTCTTAATGACCTCAAAATGCTACTAGCAGTACGTAACATATTATAATTAATAGACAGTAATTGCAGAATGCTAAAGATTGTACAGAAACAACTGTTAACTAATTTTAAATGCATCAGAATGGCACCTGCTATTTTAGAAGTAGACAAAATGGCATGCTAGAGCTTGTAAACGCTCTGGCGGGCGGGCTATCTGAGACGTTTTGGAATTTATTTCGATAGTAGAAACGCTCTTAGATTTTTTAAATTTTAGTAACGCTATTTCGGTGTTTGAATGCGATTTCTTAATGACCTCAAAATGCTTACTAGCAGTACGTAACATATTATAATTAATAGACAGTAATTGCAGAATGCTAAAGATTGTACAGAAACAACTGTTAACTAATTTTAAATGCATCAGAATGGCACCTGCTATTTTAGAAGTAGACAAAATGGCATGCTAGAGCTTGTAAACGCTCTGGCGGGCGGGCTATCTGAGACGTTTTGGAATTTATTTCGATAGTAGAAACGATCTTAGATTTTTTAAATTTTAGTAACGCTATTTCGGTGTTTGAATGCGATTTCTTAATGACCTCAAAATGCTACTAGCAGTACGTAACATATTATAATTAATAGACAGTAATTGCAGAATGCTAAAGATTGTACAGAAACAACTGTAAACTAATTTTAAATGCATCAGAATGGCACCTGCTATTTTAGAAGTAGACAAAATGGCATGCTAGAGCTTGTAAACGCTCTGGCGGGCTATCTGAGACGTTTTGGAATTTATTTCGATAGTAGAAACGCTCTTAGATTTTTAATTTTAGTAACGCTATTTCGGTGTTTGAATGCGATTTCTTAATGACCTCAAAATGCTACTAGCAGTGCGTAACATATTATAATTAATAGACAGTAATTGCAGAATGCTAAAGTTTGTACAGAAACAACTGTAAACTAATTTTAAATGCATCAGAATGGCACCTGCTATTTTAGATGTAGACAAAATGGCATGCTAGAGCCTGTAAACGCTCTGGCGGACTATCTGAGACGTTTTGGAATTTATTTCGATAGTAGAAACGCTCTTAGATTTTTTAATTTTAGTAACGCTATTTCGGTGTTTGAATGCGATTTCTTAATGAACTCAAAATGCTACTATCAGTACGTAACATAATATAATTAATAGACAGTAATTGCAGAATGCTAAAGATTGTACAGAAACAACTGTAAACTAATTTTAAATGCATCAGAATTGCACCTGCTATTTTAGAAGTAGACAAAATGGCATGCTAGAGCTTGTAAACGCTCTGGCGGGCTATCTGAGACGTTTTGGAATTTATTTCGATAGTAGAAACGCTCTTAGATTTTTAAATTTTAGTAACGCTATTTCGGTGTTTGGACGCGATTCCTTAATGACCTCAAAATGCTACTAGCAGTACGTAACATATTATAATTAATAGACAGTAATTGCAGAATGCTAAAGATTGTACAGAAACAACTGTAAACTAATTTTAAATGCATCAGAATGGCACCTACTATTTTAGAAGTAGACAAAATGGCATGCTAGAGCCTGTAAACGCTCTGGCGGACTATCTGAGACGTTTTGGAATTTATTTCGATAGTAGAAACGCTCTTAGATTTTTAAATTTTAGTAACGCTATTTCGGTGTTTGAATGCGATTCCTTAATGACCTCAAAATGCTACTAGCAGTACGTAACATATTATAATTAATAGACAGTAATTGCAGAATGCTAAAGATTGTACAGAAACAACTGTAAACTAATTTTAAATGCATCAGAATGGCACCTGCTATTTTAGAAGTAGACAAAATGGCATGCTAGAGCTTGTAAACGCTCTGGCGGGCGGGCTATCTGAGACGTTTTGGAATTTATTTCGATAGTAGAAACGCTCTTAGATTTTTTAAATTTTAGTAACGCTATTTCGGTGTTTGAATGCGATTTCTTAATGACCTCAAAATGCTACTAGCAGTACGTAACATATTATAATTAATAGACAGTAATTGCAGAATGCTAAAGATTGTACAGAAACAACTGTAAACTAATTTTAAATGCATCAGAATGGCACCTACTATTTTAGAAGTAGACAAAATGGCATACTAGAGCCTGTAAACGCTCTGGCAAACAATCTAAGACGTTTTGGATATCGTTTCGATAGTAGAACCGCTTTTAGATTTTTAAAATTTAATAACGGTATTTCGGTGTTTGAATGCGATTTCTTAATGACCTCAAAATGCTACTAGCAGTACGTAACATATTATAATTAATAGACAGTAATTGCAGAATGCTAAAGATTGTACAGAAACAACGGTAAACTAATTTTAAATGCATCAGAATGGCACCTACTATTTTAGAAGTAGACAAAATGGCATACTAGAGCCTGTAAACGCTCTGGCGGATTACCTGAGACGTTTTCTAATTTATTTCGATAGTAGAAACGCTGTTTGATTTTTTAAACTTTAGTAGAGCTGTTTCTATGTTTGGGTGCGAATGCTTCATGGCCTCAAAATGCAACTAGGGGTACGTAACATATTATAATTAATAGACAGTAATTGCAGAATGCAAAAGATTGTATAGAAACAACTGTTAACTAATTTTAAAAGCATCAGAATGCACCCACTATTTTAGTAGTAGACAAAATGGCATGCTAGACCCTGTAAACGCTCTGGCAAACAATCTAAGACGTTTTGGATATCGTTTCGATAGTAGAACCGCTTTTAGATTTTTAAAATTTAATAACGGTATTTCGGTGTTTGAATGCGATTTCTTAATGACCTCAAAATGCTACTAGCAGTACGTAACATATTATAATTAATAGACAGTAATTGCAGAATGCTAAAGATTGTACAGAAACAACGGTAAACTAATTTTAAATGCATCAGAATGGCACCTACTATTTTAGAAGTAGACAAAATGGCATACTAGAGCCTGTAAACGCTCTGGCGGATTACCTGAGACGTTTTGGAATTTATTTCGATAGTAGAAACGCTCTTAGATTTTTTAAATTTTAGTAACGCTATTTCGATGTTTGAATGCGAATCCTTAATGACCTCAAAATGCTACTAGCAGTACGTAACATATTATAATTGATAGACAGTAATTGCAGAATGCTAAAGATTGTACAGAAACAACTGTTAACTAATTTTAAATGCATCAGAATGGCACCTGCTATTTTAGAAGTAGACAAAATGGCATACTAGAGCCTGTAAACGCTCTGGCGGATTATCTGAGACGTTTTGGAATTTATTTCGATAGTAGAAACGCTCTTAGATTTTTTAAATTTTAGTAACGCTATTTCGATGTTTGAATGCGATTCCTTAATGACCTCAAAATGCTACTAGCAGTACGTAACATATTATAATTAATAGACAGTAATTGCAGAATGCTAAAGATTGTACAGAAACAACTGTTAACTAATTTTAAATGCATCAGAATGGCACCTGCTATTTTAGAAGTAGACAAAATGGCATGCTAGAGCCTGTAAACGCTCTGGCGGGCGGGCTATCTGAGACGTTTTGGAATTTATTTCGATAGTAGAAACGCTCTTAGATTTTTTAAATTTTAGTAACGCTATTTCGGTGTTTGAATGCGATTTCTTAATGACCTCAAAATGCTACTAGCAGTACGTAACATATTATAATTAATAGACAGTAATTGCAGAATGCTAAAGATTGTACAGAAACAACTGTTAACTAATTTTAAATGCATCAGAATGGCACCTGCTATTTTAGAAGTAGACAAAATGGCATGCTAGAGCTTGTAAACGCTCTGGCGGGCGGGCTATCTGAGACGTTTTGGAATTTATTTCGATAGTAGAAACGCTCTTAGATTTTTTAAATTTTAGTAACGCTATTTCGGTGTTTGAATGCGGTTTCTTAATGACCTCAAAATGATACTAGCAGTACGTAACATATTATAATTAATAGACAGTAATTGCAGAATGCTAAAGATTGTACAGAAACAACTGTTAACTAATTTTAAATGCATCAGAATGGCACCTGCTATTTTAGAAGTAGACAAAATGGCATGCTAGAGCTTGTAAACGCTCTGGCGGGCGGGCTACCTGAGACGTTTTGGAATTTATTTCGATAGTAGAAACGCTCTTAGATTTTTTAAATTTTAGTAACGCTATTTCGATGTTTGAATGCGAATCCTTAATGACCTCAAAATGCTACTAGCAGTACGTAACATATTATAGTTAATAGACAGTAATTGCAGAATGCTAAAGATTGTACAGAAACAACTGTAAACTAATTTTAAATGCATCAGAATGGCACCTACTATTTTAGAAGTAGACAAAATGGCATACTAGAGCCTGTAAACGCTCTGGCGGATTATCTGAGACGTTTTGGAATTTATTTCGATAGTAGAAACGCTCTTAGATTTTTTAAATTTTAGTAACGCTATTTCGATGTTTGAATGCGATTCCTTAATGACCTCAAAATGCTACTAGCAGTACGTAACATATTATAATTAATAGACAGTAATTGCAGAATGCTAAAGATTGTACAGAAACAACTGTTAACTAATTTTAAATGCATCAGAATGGCACCTGCTATTTTAGAAGTAGACAAAATGGCATGCTAGAGCCTGTAAACGCTCTGGCGGGCGGGCTATCTGAGACGTTTTGGAATTTATTTCGATAGTAGAAACGCTCTTAGATTTTTTAAATTTTAGTAACGCTATTTCGGTGTTTGAATGCGATTTCTTAATGACCTCAAAACGCTACTAGCAGTACGTAACATATTATAATTAATAGACAGTAATTGCAGAATGCTAAAGATTGTACAGAAACAACTGTTAACTAATTTTAAATGCATCAGAATGGCACCTGCTATTTTAGAAGTAGACAAAATGGCATGCTAGAGCTTGTAAACGCTCTGGCGGGCGGGCTATCTGAGACGTTTTGGAATTTATTTCGATAGTAGAAACGCTCTTAGATTTTTTAAATTTTAGTAACGCTATTTCGGTGTTTGAATGCGATTTCTTAATGACCTCAAAATGATACTAGCAGTACGTAACATATTATAATTAATAGACAGTAATTGCAGAATGCTAAAGATTGTACAGAAACAACTGTTAACTAATTTTAAATGCATCAGAATGGCACCTGCTATTTTAGAAGTAGACAAAATGGCATGCTAGAGCTTGTAAACGCTCTGGCGGGCGGGCTACCTGAGACGTTTTGGAATTTATTTCGATAGTAGAAACGCTCTTAGATTTTTTAAATTTTAGTAACGCTATTTCGATGTTTGAATGCGATTCCTTAATGACCTCAAAATGCTACTAGCAGTACGTAACATATTATAATTAATAGACAGTAATTGCAGAATGCTAAAGATTGTACAGAAACAACTGTTAACTAATTTTAAATGCATCAGAATGGCACCTGCTATTTTAGAAGTAGACAAAATGGCATGCTAGAGCTTGTAAACGCTCTGGCGGGCGGGCTATCTGAGACGTTTTGGAATTTATTTCGATAGTAGAAACGCTCTTAGATTTTTAAATTTTAGTAACGCTATTTCGATGTTTGAATGCGATTCCTTAATGACCTCAAAATGCTACTAGCAGTACGTAACATATTATAATTAATAGACAGTAATTGCAGAATGGTAAAGATTGTACAGAAACAACTGTTAACTAATTTTAAATGCATCAGAATGGCACCTGCTATTTTAGAAGTAGACAAAATGGCATGCTAGAGCCTGTAAACGCTCTGGCGGGCGGGCTATCTGAGACGTTTTGGAATTTATTTCGATAGTAGAAACGCTCTTAGATTTTTTAAATTTTAGTAACGCTATTTCGGTGTTTGAATGCGATTTCTTAATGACCTCAAAATGATACTAGCAGTACGTAACATATTATAATTAATAGACAGTAATTGCAGAATGCTAAAGATTGTACAGAAACAACTGTTAACTAATTTTAAATGCATCAGAATGGCACCTGCTATTTTAGAAGTAGACAAAATGGCATGCTAGAGCTTGTAAACGCTCTGGCGGGCGGGCTATCTGAGACGTTTTGGAATTTATTTCGATAGTAGAAACGCTCTTAGATTTTTTAAATTTTAGTAACGCTATTTCGATGTTTGAATGCGATTCCTTAATGACCTCAAAATGCTACTAGCAGTACGTAACATATTATAATTAATAGACAGTAATTGCAGAATGCTAAAGATTGTACAGAAACAACTGTTAACTAATTTTAAATGCATCAGAATGGCACCTGCTATTTTAGAAGTAGACAAAATGGCATGCTAGAGCTTGTAAACGCTCTGGCGGGCGGGCTATCTGAGACGTTTTGGAATTTATTTCGATAGTAGAAACGCTCTTAGATTTTTTAAATTTTAGTAACGCTATTTCGATGTTTGAATGCGATTCCTTAATGACCTCAAAATGCTACTAGCAGTACGTAACATATTATAATTAATAGACAGTAATTGCAGAATGCTAAATATTGTACAGAAACAACTGTTAACTAATTTTAAATGCATCAGAATGGCACCTACTATTTTAGAAGTAGACAAAATGGCATACTAGAGCCTGTAAACGCTCTGGCGGATTATCTGAGACGTTTTGGAATTTATTTCGATAGTAGAAACGCTCTTAGATTTTTTAAATATTAGTAACGCTATTTCGATGTTTGAATGCGATTCCTTAATGACCTCAAAATGCTACTAGCAGTACGTAACATATTATAATTAATAGACAGTAATTGCAGAATGCTAAAGATTGTACAGAAACAACTGTTAACTAATTTTAAATGCATCAGAATGGCACCTGCTATTTTAGAAGTAGACAAAATGGCATGCTAGAGCCTGTAAACGCTCTGGCGGGCGGGCTATCTGAGACGTTTTGGAATTTATTTCGATAGTAGAAACGCTCTTAGATTTTTTAAATTTTAGTAACGCTATTTCGGTGTTTGAATGCGATTTCTTAATGACCTCAAAATGATACTAGCAGTACGTAACATATTATAATTAATAGACAGTAATTGCAGAATGCTAAAGATTGTACAGAAACAACTGTTAACTAATTTTAAATGCATCAGAATGGCACCTGCTATTTTAGAAGTAGACAAAATGGCATGCTAGAGCTTGTAAACGCTCTGGCGGGCGGGCTATCTGAGACGTTTTGGAATTTATTTCGATAGTAGAAACGCTCTTAGATTTTTTAAATTTTAGTAACGCTATTTCGATGTTTGAATGCGATTCCTTAATGACCTCAAAATGCTACTAGCAGTACGTAACATATTATAATTAATAGACAGTAATTGCAGAATGCTAAAGATTGTACAGAAACAACTGTTAACTAATTTTAAATGCATCAGAATGGCACCTGCTATTTTAGAAGTAGACAAAATGGCATGCTAGAGCTTGTAAACGCTCTGGCGGGCGGGCTATCTGAGACGTTTTGGAATTTATTTCGATAGTAGAAACGCTCTTAGATTTTTTAAATTTTAGTAACGCTATTTCGATGTTTGAATGCGATTCCTTAATGACCTCAAAATGCTACTAGCAGTACGTAACATATTATAATTAATAGACAGTAATTGCAGAATGCTAAATATTGTACAGAAACAACTGTTAACTAATTTTAAATGCATCAGAATGGCACCTACTATTTTAGAAGTAGACAAAATGGCATACTAGAGCCTGTAAACGCTCTGGCGGATTATCTGAGACGTTTTGGAATTTATTTCGATAGTAGAAACGCTCTTAGATTTTTTAAATATTAGTAACGCTATTTCGATGTTTGAATGCGATTCCTTAATGACCTCAAAATGCTACTAGCAGTACGTAACATATTATAATTAATAGACAGTAATTGCAGAATGCTAAAGATTGTACAGAAACAACTGTTAACTAATTTTAAATGCATCAGAATGGCACCTGCTATTTTAGAAGTAGACAAAATGGCATGCTAGAGCCTGTAAACGCTCTGGCGGGCGGGCTATCTGAGACGTTTTGGAATTTATTTCGATAGTAGAAACGCTCTTAGATTTATTAAATTTTAGTAACGCTATTTCGGTGTTTGAATGCGATTTCTTAATGACCTCAAAATGCTACTAGCAGTACGTAACATATTATAATTAATAGACAGTAATTGCAGAATGCTAAAGATTGTACAGAAACAACTGTTAACTAATTTTAAATGCATCAGAATGGCACCTGCTATTTTAGAAGTAGACAAAATGGCATGCTAGAGCTTGTAAACGCTCTGGCGGGCGGGCTATCTGAGACGTTTTGGAATTTATTTCGATAGTAGAAACGCTCTTAGATTTTTTAAATTTTAGTAACGCTATTTCGGTGTTTGAATGCGATTTCTTAATGACCTCAAAATGATACTAGCAGTACGTAACATATTATAATTAATAGACAGTAATTGCAGAATGCTAAAGATTGTACAGAAACAACTGTTAACTAATTTTAAATGCATCAGAATGGCACCTGCTATTTTAGAAGTAGACAAAATGGCATGCTAGAGCTTGTAAACGCTCTGGCGGGCGGGCTATCTGAGACGTTTTGGAATTTATTTCGATAGTAGAAACGCTCTTAGATTTTTTAAATTTTAGTAACGCTATTTCGATGTTTGAATGCGATTCCTTAATGACCTCAAAATGCTACTAGCAGTACGTAACATATTATAATTAATAGACAGTAATTGCAGAATGCTAAAGATTGTACAGAAACAACTGTTAACTAATTTTAAATGCATCAGAATGGCACCTGCTATTTTAGAAGTAGACAAAATGGCATGCTAGAGCTTGTAAACGCTCTGGCGGGCGGGCTATCTGAGACGTTTTGGAATTTATTTCGATAGTAGAAACGCTCTTAGATTTTTTAAATTTTAGTAACGCTATTTCGATGTTTGAATGCGATTCCTTAATGACCTCAAAATGCTACTAGCAGTACGTAACATATTATAATTAATAGACAGTAATTGCAGAATGCTAAAGATTGTACAGAAACAACTGTTAACTAATTTTAAATGCATCAGAATGGCACCTGCTATTTTAGAAGTAGACAAAATGGCATGCTAGAGCCTGTAAACGCTCTGGCGGGCGGGCTATCTGAGACGTTTTGGAATTTATTTCGATAGTAGAAACGCTCTTAGATTTTTTAAATTTTAGTAACGCTATTTCGATGTTTGAATGCGATTCCTTAATGACCTCAAAATGCTACTAGCAGTACGTAACATATTATAATTAATAGACAGTAATTGCAGAATGCTAAAGATTGTACAGAAACAACTGTTAACTAATTTTAAATGCATCAGAATGGCACCTGCTATTTTAGAAGTAGACAAAATGGCATGCTAGAGCCTGTAAACGCTCTGGCGGGCGGGCTATCTGAGACGTTTTGGAATTTATTTCGATAGTAGAAACGCTCTTAGATTTTTTAAATTTTAGTAACGCTATTTCGATGTTTGAATGCGATTCCTTAATGACCTCAAAATGCTACTAGCAGTACGTAACATATTATAATTAATAGACAGTAATTGCAGAATGCTAAAGATTGTACAGAAACAACTGTTAACTAATTTTAAATGCATCAGAATGGCACCTGCTATTTTAGAAGTAGACAAAATGGCATACTAGAGCGTGTAAACGCTCTGGCGGATTATCTGAGACGTTTTGGAATTTATTTCGATAGTAGAAACGCTCTTAGATTTTTTAAATTTTAGTAACGCTATTTCGATGTTTGAATGCGATTCCTTAATGACCTCAAAATGGTACTAGCAGTACGTAACATATTATAATTAATAGACAGTAATTGCAGAATGCTAAAGATTGTACAGAAACAACTGTTAACTAATTTTAAATGCATCAGAATGGCACCTGCTATTTTAGAAGTAGACAAAATGGCATGCTAGAGCCTGTAAACGCTCTGGCGGGCGGGCTATCTGAGACGTTTTGGAATTTATTTCGATAGTAGAAACGCTCTTAGATTTTTTAAATTTTAGTAACGCTATTTCGGTGTTTGAATGCGATTTCTTAATGACCTCAAAATGCTACTAGCAGTACGTAACATATTATAATTAATAGACAGTAATTGCAGAATGCTAAAGATTGTACAGAAACAACTGTTAACTAATTTTAAATGCATCAGAATGGCACCTGCTATTTTAGAAGTAGACAAAATGGCATGCTAGAGCTTGTAAACGCTCTGGCGGGCGGGCTATCTGAGACGTTTTGGAATTTATTTCGATAGTAGAAACGCTCTTAGATTTTTTAAATTTTAGTAACGCTATTTCGATGTTTGAATGCGATTCCTTAATGACCTCAAAATGCTACTAGCAGTACGTAACATATTATAATTAATAGACAGTAATTGCAGAATGCTAAAGATTGTACAGAAACAACTGTTAACTAATTTTAAATGCATCAGAATGGCACCTGCTATTTTAGAAGTAGACAAAATGGCATGCTAGAGCTTGTAAACGCTCTGGCGGGCGGGCTATCTGAGACGTTTTGGAATTTATTTCGATAGTAGAAACGCTCTTAGATTTTTTAAATTTTAGTAACGCTATTTCGATGTTTGAATGCGATTCCTTAATGACCTCAAAATGCTACTAGCAGTACGTAACATATTATAATTAATAGACAGTAATTGCAGAATGCTAAAGATTGTACAGAAACAACTGTTAACTAATTTTAAATGCATCAGAATGGCACCTGCTATTTTAGAAGTAGACAAAATGGCATGCTAGAGCCTGTAAACGCTCTGGCGGGCGGGCTATCTGAGACGTTTTGGAATTTATTTCGATAGTAGAAACGCTCTTAGATTTTTTAAATTTTAGTAACGCTATTTCGATGTTTGAATGCGATTCCGTAATGACCTCAAAATGCTACTAGCAGTACGTAACATATTATAATTAATAGACAGTAATTGCAGAATGCTAAAGATTGTACAGAAACAACTGTTAACTAATTTTAAATGCATCAGAATGGCACCTGCTATTTTAGAAGTAGACAAAATGGCATGCTAGAGCCTGTAAACGCTCTGGCGGGCGGGCTATCTGAGACGTTTTGGAATTTATTTCGATAGTAGAAACGCTCTTAGATTTTTTAAATTTTAGTAACGCTATTTCGATGTTTGAATGCGATTCCTTAATGACCTCAAAATGCTACTAGCAGTACGTAACATATTATAATTAATAGACAGTAATTGCAGAATGCTAAAGATTGTACAGAAACAACTGTTAACTAATTTTAAATGCATCAGAATGGCACCTACTATTTTAGAAGTAGACAAAATGGCATACTAGAGCCTGTAAACGCTCTGGCGGATTATCTGAGACGTTTTGGAATTTATTTCGATAGTAGAAACGCTCTTAGATTTTTTAAATTTTAGTAACGCTATTTCGATGTTTGAATGCGATTCCTTAATGACCTCAAAATGCTACTAGCAGTACGTAACATATTATAATTAATAGACAGTAATTGCAGAATGCTAAAGATTGTACAGAAACAACTGTTAACTAATTTTAAATGCATCAGAATGGCACCTGCTATTTTAGAAGTAGACAAAATGGCATGCTAGAGCCTGTAACCGCTCTGGCGGACTATCTGAGACGTTTTGGAATTTATTTCGATAGTAGAAACGCTCTTAGATTTTTTAAATTTTAGTAACGCTATTTCGATGTTTGAATGCGATTTCTTAATGACCTCAAAATGCTACTAGCAGTACGTAACATATTATAATTAATAGACAGTAATTGCAGAATGCTAAAGATTGTACACAAACAATGCCAGTAAACGCTCTGGCGGACTATCTGAGACGTTTTGGAATTTATTTTGATAGTAGAAACGCTGTTTGATTTTTTAAATTTTAGTAGCGCTGTTTCGATGTTTGAATGCGATTCCTTAATGACCTCAAAATGCTACTAGCAGTACGTAACATATTATAATTAATATACAGTAATTGCAGAATGCTAAAGATTGTACAGAAACAACTGTTAACTAATTTTAAATGCATCAGAATGGCACCTGCTATTTTAGAAGTAGACAAAATGGCATGCTAGAGCCTGTAACCGCTCTGGCGGACTATCTGAGACGTTTTGGAATTTATTTCGATAGTAGAAACGCTCTTAGATTTTTTAAATTTTAGTAACGCTATTTCGATGTTTGAATGCGATTCCTTAATGACCTCAAAATGCTACTAGCAGTACGTAACATATTATAATTAATAGACAGTAATTGCAGAATGCTAAAGATTGTACAGAAACAACTGTTAACTAATTTTAAATGCATCAGAATGGCACCTGCTATTTTAGAAGTAGACAAAATGGCATGCTAGAGCTTGTAAACGCTCTGGCGGGCGGGCTATCTGAGACGTTTTGGAATTTATTTCGATAGTAGAAACGCTCTTAGATTTTTTAAATTTTAGTAACGCTATTTCGATGTTTGAATGCGATTCCTTAATGACCTCAAAATGCTACTAGCAGTACGTAACATATTATAATTAATAGACAGTAATTGCAGAATGCTAAAGATTGTACAGAAACAACTGTTAACTAATTTTAAATGCATCAGAATGGCACCTGCTATTTTAGAAGTAGACAAAATGGCATGCTAGAGCCTGTAAACGCTCTGGCGGGCGGGCTATCTGAGACGTTTTGGAATTTATTTCGATAGTAGAAACGCTCTTAGATTTTTTAAATTTTAGTAACGCTATTTCGATGTTTGAATGCGATTCCTTAATGACCTCAAAATGCTACTAGCAGTACGTAACATATTATAATTAATAGACAGTAATTGCAGAATGCTAAAGATTGTACAGAAACAACTGTTAACTAATTTTAAATGCATCAGAATGGCACCTACTATTTTAGAAGTAGACAAAATGGCATACTAGAGCCTGTAAACGCTCTGGCGGATTATCTGAGACGTTTTGGAATTTATTTCGATAGTAGAAACGCTGTTTGATTTTTTAAATTTTAGTAGCGCTGTTTCGATGTTTGAATGCGATTCCTTAATGACCTCAAAATGCTACTAGCAGTACGTAACATATTATAATTAATATACAGTAATTGCAGAATGCTAAAGATTGTACAGAAACAATGCCTGTAAACGCTCTGGCGGACTATCTGAGACGTTTTGGAATTTATTTTGATAGTAGAAACGCTGTTTGATTTTTTAAATTTTAGTAGCGCTGTTTCGATGTTTGAATGCGATTCCTTAATGACCTCAAAATGCTACTAGCAGTATGTAACATATTATAATTAATATACAGTAATTGCAGAATGCTAAAGATTGTAGAGAAACAACTGTAAACTAATTTTAAATGCATCAGAATGGCACCTGCTATTTTAGAAGTAGACAAAATGGCATGCTAGAGCTTGTAAACGCTCTGGCGGGCGGGCTATCTGAGACGTTTTGGAATTTATTTCGATAGTAGAAACGCTCTTAGATTTTTTAAATTTTAGTAACGCTATTTCGGTGTTTGAATGCGATTTCTTAATGACCTCAAAATGCTACTAGCAGTACGTAACATATTATAATTAATAGACAGTAATTGCAGAATGCTAAAGATTGTACAGAAACAACTGTAAACTAATTTTAAATGCATCAGAATGGCACCTACTATTTTAGAAGTAGACAAAATGGCATACTAGAGCCTGTAAACGCTCTGGCGGACTATCTGAGACGTTTTCTAATTTATTTCGATAGTAGAAACGCTGATTGATTTTTTAAACTTTAGTAGAGCTGTTTCGATGTTTGGGTGCGAATGCTTCATGGCCTCAAAATGCAACTAGGGGTACGTAACATATTATAATTAATAGACAGTAATTGCAGAATGCAAAAGATTGTATAGAAACAACTGTTAACTAATTTTAAAAGCATCAGAATGCACCCACTATTTTAGTAGTAGACAAAATGGCATGCTAGACCCTGTAAACGCTCTGGCAAACAATCTGAGACGTTTTGGATATCGTTTCGATAGTAGAAACGCTTTTAGATTTTTTAAATTTAATAACGGTATTTCGGTGTTTGAATGCGATTTCTTAATGACCTCAAAATGCTACTAGCAGTACGTAACATATTATAATTAATAGACAGTAATTGCAGAATGCTAAAGATTGTACAGAAACAACTGTAAACTAATTTTAAATGCATCAGAATGGCACCTACTATTTTAGAAGTAGACAAAATGGCATACTAGAGCCTGTAAACGCTCTGGCGGATTATCTGAGACGTTTTGGAATTTATTTCGATAGTAGAAACGCTCTTAGATTTTTAATTTTAGTAACGCTATTTCGGTGTTTGAATGCGATTTCTTAATGACCTCAAAATGCTACTAGCAGTACGTAACATATTATAATTAATAGACAGTAATTGCAGAATGCTAAAGATTGTACAGAAACAACTGTTAACTAATTTTAAATGCATCAGAATGGCACCTGCTATTTTAGAAGTAGACAAAATGGCATGCTAGAGCCTGTAACCGCTCTGGCGGACTATCTGAGACGTTTTGGAATTTATTTCGATAGTAGAAACGCTCTTAGATTTTTTAAATTTTAGTAACGCTATTTCGATGTTTGAATGCGATTCCTTAATGACCTCAAAATGCTACTAGCAGTACGTAACATATTATAATTAATAGACAGTAATTGCAGAATGCTAAATATTGTACACAAACAATGCCTGTAAACGCTCTGGCGGACTATCTGAGACGTTTTGGAATTTATTTTGATAGTAGAAACGCTGTTTGATTTTTTAAATTTTAGTAGCGCTGTTTCGATGTTTGGGTGCGAATGCTTCATGGCCTCAAAATGCAACTAGGGGTACGTAACATATTATAATTAATAGACAGTAATTGCAGAATGCAAAAGATTGTATAGAAACAACTGTTAACTAATTTTAAAAGCATCAGAATGCACCCACTATTTTAGTAGTAGACAAAATGGCATGCTAGACCCTGTAAACGCTCTGGCAAACAATCTGAGACGTTTTGGATATTGTTTCGATAGTAGAAACGCTTTTAGATTTTTTAAATTTAATAACGGTATTTCGGTGTTTGAATGCGATTTCTTAATGACCTCAAAATGCTACTAGCAGTACGTAACATATTATAATTAATAGACAGTAATTGCAGAATGCTAAAGATTGTACAGAAACAACTGTAAACTAATTTTAAATGCATCAGAATGGCACCTACTATTTTAGAAGTAGACAAAATGGCATACTAGAGCCTGTAAACGCTCTGGCGGATTATCTGAGACGTTTTGGAATTTATTTCGATAGTAGAAACGCTCTTAGATTTTTAATTTTAGTAACGCTATTTCGGTGTTTGAATGCGATTTCTTAATGACCTCAAAATGCTACTAGCAGTACGTAACATATTATAATTAATAGACAGTAATTGCAGAATGCTAAAGATTGTACAGAAACAACTGTTAACTAATTTTAAATGCATCAAAATGGCACCTGCTATTTTAGAAGTAGACAAAATGGCATGCTAGAGCCTGTAACCGCTCTGGCGGACTATCTGAGACGTTTTGGAATTTATTTCGATAGTAGAAACGCTCTTAGATTTTTTAAATTTTAGTAACGCTATTTCGATGTTTGAATGCGATTCCTTAATGACCTCAAAATGCTACTAGCAGTACGTAACATATTATAATTAATAGACAGTAATTGCAGAATGCTAAATATTGTACACAAACAATGCCTGTAAACGCTCTGGCGGACTATCTGAGACGTTTTGGAATTTATTTTGATAGTAGAAACGCTGTTTGATTTTTTAAATTTTAGTAGCGCTGTTTCGATGTTTGGGTGCGAATGCTTCATGGCCTCAAAATGCAACTAGGGGTACGTAACATATTATAATTAATAGACAGTAATTGCAGAATGCTAAAGATTGTACAGAAACAACTGTAAACTAATTTTAAATGCATCAGAATGGCACCTACTATTTTAGAAGTAGACAAAATGGCATGCTAGAGCCTGTAAACGCTCTGGCGGACTATCTGTGACGAGGTGGAATTTATTTCGATAGTAGAAACGCTCTTAGATTTTTAAATTTTAGTAACGCTATTTCGGTGTTTGAATGCGATTTCTTAATGACCCCAAAATGCTACTAGCAGTACGTAACATATTATAATTAGTAGACAGTAATTGCAGAATGCTAAAGATTGTACAGAAACAACTGTAAACTAATTTTAAATGCATCAGAATGGCACCTACTATTTTAGAAGTAGACAAAATGGCATGCTAGAGCCTGTAAACGCTCTGGCGGACTATCTGAGACGTTTTGAAATTTATTTCGATAGTAGAAACGCTCTTAGACTTTTTAATTTTAGTAACGCTATTTCGGTGTTTGAATGCGATTTCTTAATGACCTCAAAATGCTACTAGCAGTACGTAACATATTATAATTAATAGACAGTAATTGCAGAATGCTAAAGATTGTACAGAAACAACTGTAAACTAATTTTAAATGCATCAGAATGGCACCTACTATTTTAGAAGTAGACAAAATGGCATGCTAGAGCCTGTAAACGCTCTGGTGGACTATCTGTGACGGGGTGGAATTTATTTCGATAGTAGAAACGCTCTTAGATTTTTAAATTTTAGTAACGCTATTTCGGTGTTTGAATGCGATTTCTTAATGACCTCAAAATGCTACTAGCAGTACGTAACATATTATAATTAATAGACAGTAATTGCAGAATGCTAAAGATTGTACAGAAACAACTGTAAACTAATTTTAAATGCATCAGAATATCACCTACTATTTTAGAAGTAGACAAAATGGCATGCTAGAGCCTGTAAACGCTCTGGCGGACTATCTGAGACGTTTTGAAATTTATTTCGATAGTAGAAACGCTCTTAGATTTTTTAAATTTTGGTAACGCTATTTCGGTGTTTGAATGCGATTTCTTAATGACCTCAAAATGCTACTAGCAGTACGTAACATATTATAATTATTAGACAGTAATTGCAGAATGCTAAAGATTGTACAGAATCAACTGTAAACTAATTTTAAATGCATCAGAATGGCACCTACTATTTTAGAAGTAGACAAAATGGAATGCTAGAGCCTGTAAACGCTCTGGCGGACTATCTGAGACGTTTTGGAATTTATTTCGATAGTAGAAACGCATTTAGATCTTTTAAATTTTAGTAATGCTATTTCGGTGTTAGAATGCGATTCCTTAATGACCTCAAAATGCTACTAGCAGTACGTAACATATTATAATTAATAGACAGTAATTGCAGAATGCTAAAGATTGTACAGAAACAACTGTAAACTAATTTTAAATGCATCAGAATGGCACCTACTATTTTAGTAGTAGACAAAATGGCATGCTAGAGCCTGTAAACGCTCTGGCGGACTATCTGAGACGTTTTGAAATTTATTTCGATAGTAGAAACGCTCTTAGATTTTTTAAATTTTGGTAACGCTATTTCGGTGTTTGAATGCGATTTCTTAATGACCTCAAAATGCTACTAGCAGTACGTAACATATTATAATTATTAGACAGTAATTGCAGAATGCTAAAGATTGTACAGAAACAACTGTAAACTAATTTTAAATGCATCAGAATGGCACCTACTATTTTAGAAGTAGACAAAATGGCATGCTAGAGCCTGTAAACGCTCTGGCGGACTATCTGAGACGTTTTGGAATTTATTTCGATAGTAGAAACGCATTTAGATCTTTTAAATTTTAGTAATGCTATTTCGGTGTTTGAATGCGATTCCTTAATGACCCCAAAATGCTACTAGCAGTACGTAACATATTATAATTAATAGACAGTAATTGCAGAATGCTAAAGATTGTACAGAAACAACTGTAAACTAATTTTAAATGCATCAGAATGGCACCTACTGTTTTAGAGGTAGACAAAATGGCATGCTAGAGCCTGTAAACGCTCTGGCGGACTATCTGAGACGTTTTGGAATTTATTTCGATAGTAGAAACGCTGTTAGATTTTTTAATTTTAGTAACGCTATTTCGGTGTTTGAATGCGATTTCTTAATGACCTGAAAATGCTACTAGCAGTACGTAACATATTATAATTAATTGACAGTAATTGCAGAATGCTAAAGATTGTACAGAAACAACTGTAAACTAATTTTAAATGCATCAGAATGGCACCTACTGTTTTAGAAGTAGACAAAATGGCATGCTAGAGCCTGTAAACGCTCTGGCGGACTATTTGAGACGATTTGGATATCATTTCGATAGTAGAAACGCTGTTTGATTTTTAAAATTTTAGTAACGCTGTTTCGATGTCTGGGTGCGACTTCTTCATGACCTCAAAATGCTACTAGCGGTACGTAACATATTATAATTAATAGACAGTAATTGCAGAATGCTAAAGTTTGAACAGATACAATTGTAAACTAATTTTAAATGCATCAAAATGGCCCCTACTGTTCAGAAGTATACAAAATAGCATACTAGAGCCTGTAAAAGCTCTGGCGGACTATCTGAGACGTTTTGGATATCATTTCGATAGTAGAAACGCTGTTTGATTTTTTAAATTTTACTAGCGTTGTTTTGATGTTTGGGTGCGACTGCTTCATGGCCTCAAAATACTACTAGGATATTATTTCAATAGTCGAAACGATCATAGATTTTTTTAATTTTAGGAACGATATTTCGGTGTTTGAATTCGACCCTTTAATGGCTTCAAAATACTACTAGCAGTACGTAACATATTATAATTAATAGACGGTAATTGCAGAATGCTAGTGGTTGTACAGAAACAACTGTAAACTAAATATAAATGCATCAATATGACATCTACTGTTTTAGAAGTAGACAAAATGGCTTGACAAAGTCTGTAAACGCTCTGGAGAACGATCTGGGATTATTTTGGATATGATTTCGATTGTAGAAATGATCCTAGATTTTGTTTATTTTATTAAAGCAATGTCGGTGTTTGAACGCGTGATTTAATGGCATTAAAATGCTACTAGCTGTAAGTAATGTGTAATAATTAACAGACAGTAATTGCAGAATGCTAAAGACTGTACAGAAACAACTCTAGACTAATTTTTAAATGCTTCAGCATGACACCTACTGTATTAGGAATAGACAGAATGGCATGCTAGAGCCTGTAAATGCTCTGGCGAACGATCTGGGACGTTTTGAATATCATTTCTATATTAGAAACGCTCTTAGATTTTGTGTACTTTATTGACGCTTTTTCGGTGTTTGAACGCGACGCTGTAATGGCATCAGAATGCTACTAGCTGTACGTATTCTGTAATAATTAAATGACAGTAATTGCAGCAAGCTAAAGACTGTACAGAAACCACCCTAGACTAATTTTTAAATGCTTCAGCATGGCACCTACAGTTTAAGGAGTGTACAAAATGGCATGATAGAGCCTGTAACCGTTTTTGGGAACGATCTGGGACATTTTCGATATCATTTAGATAGTAGAAACGCTCTTAGATTTTGTTTATTTTAGTAACGCTCCTTCGGCGTTTGAACGCAACCTTGTAATGGCATCAGAATGCTACTAGCTGTACGTAATGTGTAATAATTAAATGGCAGTAATTGCAGAAAGCTAAAGACTGTATAGAAACAACTCTAAACTAATTTTAAATACTTCAGCATGGCATCTACTGTTTTAGGAGTAGACAGAATGGCATGCTAGAGTCTGTAAACGCTCTGGCGAACGATCTGGGACGTTTTGGATATCATTTCGACATTAGAAACGCTCTTAGATTTTATTTATTTTATTGACGCTTTTTCGGTGTTTGAACGCGACGCTTTAATGTCATCAGAATGCTACTAGTTGTACGTAATTTGTAATAAGTAATAGACAGTAATTGCAGAAAGCTAAAGACTTTACAGAAACAACTGTAAATTAATTTTTAAAAACTTCAGCCTGGCACCTTCCGTTCTAAAACTAAAGTATACAAAATTGCATGCTAGAGCCTGCAGACGCTCTGGCGAACGATCACGTTTTCGATATCATTTAGATAGTAGAAAAGCTCTTAGATTTTGTTTATTTTAGTAGCGCTATTTCGGCGTTTGAACGCGGCGCTTTATTGGCATCAGAATGCTACTAGCTGTACGTAATGTGTAATAATTAATAGACAGTATTTGCAGAAAGCTAAAGACTGTACAGAAACAACTGTAAATTAATTTTTAAAAGCTTCAACCTGGCACCTTCCGTTCTAAAAGTAAAGTATACAAAATGGGATGCAAGAGCCTGCAAACGCCCTGGCGAACGATCTGGGACATTTTCGATATCATTTCAATAGTAGAAACGCTCTTAGATTTTGTTTATTTTAGTAGCGCTATTTCGGCGTTTAAACGCGGCGCTTTATTGGCATCAGAATGCTACTAGCTGTACGTAATGTGTAATAATTAATAGACAGTAATTGCAGAAAGCTAAAAACTGTACAGAAACAACTGTAAATTAATTTTTAAAAGCTTCAGCCTTTCACCTTCCGTTCTAAAAGTAAAGTATACAAAATGGCATGCTAGAGCCTGCAAACGCTATGACGAACGATCTATGACGTTTTGAATATCATTTCGATATTAGAAACGCTCTTAGATTTTGTTTATTTTATTGCCGCTATTTCGGCGTTTGAACGCGGCGCTTCATTGGCATCAGAATGCTACTAGCTGTACGTAATTTTTAATAATTAATAGACAGTAATTACAGAAAGCTAAAGCCTGTACAGAAACAACTCTAAACTAATTTTAAATACTTCAGCATGGCATCTACTGTTTTAGGAGTAGACAGAATGGCATGCTAGAGTCTGTAAACGCTCTGGCGAACGATCTGGGACGTTTTGGATATCATTTCGACATTAGAAACGCTCTTAGATTTTATTTATTTTATTGACGCTTTTTCGGTGTTTGAACGCGACGCTTTAATGGCATCAGAATGCTACTAGTTGTACGTAATTTGTAATAAGTAATAGACAGTAATTGCAGAAAGCTAAAGACTGTACAGAAACAACTGTAAACTAATTTTTAAATGCTTCAGCATGGCACCTTCTCTTCTAAGAGTATACAAAATGGCATGTTAGAGCCTGTAAACGCTCTGCCGAACGATCTGGGACGTTTTCGATATCATTTTGATAGTAGAAACAGATTTTTTTATTTTAGTAGCTTTTGTTAGATCATTTTTAAGTTTTGTCGTCATTTTAAATTTTGGCCTCGATCCGGCCCTGCCTGCTCTCTGCTTTGAAGGCATTTTAGGCATTTGTACCTCGCAGTCCGTGTATCGGTTAAAATTAATTCAGATAATCACGCTTTGTTAGCAGAATTTCATTTTTAAATTCACCCTTTGTTCTTTGTTGCCTGCTAGGCGGATGCAGATTATCGTTTCTCAGTATTTCGCTAGTTTGAGACATTTAACCTTCAAGTCCCGTGTGGATCGCCTAGTCAGCTTTCTTGCGCTTCTGTTGAAATTTTCCGTTACCTTCCTTCGTCTTCGCATATGCAAGAGAAAGATGCATATAAGACGCGTCTGCACTATGTGATTCTTCCCGCTTCCCGCTTAGGAGTAAACTCACTTCGCTACCGACTGTTGAATTAGAACAAGCGTTTTTGGGTTTTCTTCAACCCCCGGCTCGCATTGTTTGCGGCCGGGGGGACGTTGTTCGAACTTTCGTAATTTTCGTTGTGAATAACTGTGTGTGTTTGGTGAACTGTGTCGTACCGCTTTTAACGTTTTCGAACTGTTCTGTTTGGCAGGAAATCTCCGGCGTTGACAGTGTTGAACTTTTCGTTTGGAATCGCATGTGAAGCATTAATTAGTGGGGTCAAGAGTTCTTATCGCTGAGGGTTGCGAGGCCCTTGAATATATCGTTTATACGGATCCTAACAAACTCTTGCTATCGAACCCAATGCTAATTTGAATTTAACGTCGTATTATCGAAACTCGCACGTCGAGGGGTTTACCCCGTGTTATCGCTACGTCGACTTCGCCTTTCGGGGGATTCTATTGCATCATGCCACCCTTAGTTGCTGCCAGCATCTTCGAAGCTGTGCCCGCATCACGTCTTCGTCCGTTGATTTCGCCGCCGTCCGTTCTTTCCTGCAGTTTGTTTGGGAAGCGACGCTACATACAGTATCGCCCGTAATTGTGCAGCCCGCCAATTTCCTCAAGGTAAAAATTATTGTAAATTAGTTTTATTGTGTATAACAAAAAGTGAACGCCCCGTCGAGTGCTAAACGATTAGTATATTTGTTGTCAATGATGTGTTTTGCCGTTTGTTAAATTTAACGATTTACCTATGCATTCTTAATGTGTTTACCGTCAGGTGTACCCTTTGTAATTAAAGTTAACGTATCGAGTAATCCAACCTAACTAACGTTTGCGTATTTTTAAATCTAACTAGTCAATGTAATGATCATTGTCACCTGCATATATTTTATTTCATCCTAATAGAGTTCTTGGTCAAGTATCGATGTTTTTCATTTGTGTTTGGTATTTGCATGCTGTTTTATGTACTGTTACAGATGTAAGAGGAGGTTAGCAGCTGTTTTGTGAGTTATTGTTGTAAGGTAAGTCGAAACTGTATTTAGCTCGCCGAACAAACTCTGCCAAGTATAAACGTAGCCAAGTGAATTGTCTACTTCCATTTTCAAGTCATTTCATTTGTGCTGCGATGGTTATTTTTCCCGATTTGTCAAGAAAATGGTGGCGCTTTAATTATTTAACATCTTTAACCTCTTATGTATCGATGTACAGCCCTAACTCGAAGGTAGAAAAGAACCCGCCCTCCCGGTTGAGTGTAGTCGAGCAACCCTTCGTGTTACCGTCATCTAACGGGGTTAGGGCCTTGTATTTTCGATCGACCTCCCGATTTTGTCGTTTTATCGTGTCGCCACTGACAAGTCCGGCTCTCGAGCGTATGATTTTGTTGTGCACGCTTGAGGGGTGGTTTGTTATGTCGTTGTGTCGTTTTTGTACAGTAACACTTTATTTCAGCGTTTGAACGTGACGCTTTAATGGCATCTGAATGCTACTAGCTGTACGTAATGTGTAATAATTAATAGACAGTATTTGCAGAAAGCTAAAGACTGTACAGAAACAACTGTAAATTAATTTTTAAAAGCTTCAACCTGGCACCTTCCGTTCTAAAAGTAAAGTATACAAAATGGGATGCAAGAGCCTGCAAACGCCCTGGCGAACGATCTGGGACATTTTCGATATCATTTCAATAGTAGAAACGCTCTTAGATTTTGTTTATTTTAGTAGCGCTATTTCGGCGTTTAAACGCGGCGCTTTATTGGCATCAGAATGCTACTAACTGTACGTAATGTGTAATAATTAATAGACAGTAATTGCAGAAAGCTAAAGACTGTACAGAAACAACTGTAAATTAATTTTTAAAAGCTTCAGCCTTTCACCTTCCGTTCTAAAAGTAAAGTATACAAAATGGCATGCTAGAGCCTGCAAACGCTATGACGAACGATCTATGACGTTTTGAATATCATTTCGATATTAGAAACGCTCTTAGATTTTGTTTATTTTATTGCCGCTATTTCGGCGTTTGAACGCGGCGCTTCATTGGCATCAGAATGCTACTAGCTGTACGTAATTTTTAATAATTAATAGACAGTAATTACAGAAAGCTAAAGACTGTAAAGGAACAACTATAAACAAATTTTTGAAAGCTTCAGCATGGCACCTACTGTTTTAGGAGTATACAAAATGGCATGCTAGAGCCTGTAAACGCTCTGGCGAACGATCTGGGACGTTTTCGATATAATTTCGATAGTAGAAACGCTCTTAGATTTTGTTTATTTTAGTAGCGCTATTTCGGCGTTTGAACGTGACACTTTAATGGCATCAGAATGCTACTAGCTGTACGTAATGTGTAATAATTAATAGACAGTAATTGCAGAAAGCTAAAGACTGTACAGAAACAACTCTAAACTAATTTTAAATTCTTCAGCATGGCATCTACTGTTTTAGGAGTAGACAGAATGGCATGCTAGAGTCTGTAAACGCTCTGGCGAACGATCTGGGACGTTTTGGATATCATTTCGACATTAGAAACGCTCTTAGATTTTATTTATTTTATTGACGCTTTTTCGGTGTTTGAACGCGACGCTTTAATGGCATCAGAATGCTACTAGTTGTACGTAATTTGTAATAAGTAATAGACAGTAATTGCAGAAAGCTAAAGACTTTACCGAAACAACTGTAAATTAATTTTTAAAAGCTTCAGCCTGGCACCTTCCGTTCTAAAAGTAAAGTATACAAAATTGCATGCTAGAGCCTGCAGACGCTCTGGCGAACGATCACGTTTTCGATATCATTTAGATAGTAGAAAAGCTCTTAGATTTTGTTTATTTTAGTAGCGCTATTTCGGCGTTTGAACGCGGCGCTTTATTGGCATCAGAATGCTACTAGCTGTACGTAATGTGTAATAATTAATAGACAGTAATTGCAGAAAGCTAAAGACTGTACAGAAACCACTGTAAATTAAATTTTAAATGGTTCAGCATGGCACCTACTGTTTTAGGAGTATACAAAATGGCATGCTAAAGCCTGTAAACGCTCTGGCGAACGATCTGGGACGTTTTCGATATAATTTCCATAGTAGAAACGCTCTTAGATTTTGTTTATTTTAGTAGCGCTATTTCGGCGTTTGAACGTGACGCTTTAATGGCATCAGAATGCTACTAGCTGTACGTAATGTGTAATAATTAATAGACAGTAATTGCAGAAAGCTAAAGACTGTACAGAAACAACTGTAAACTAATTTTAAATACTTCAGCATGGCATCTACTGTTTTAGGAGTAGACAGAATGGCATGCTAGAGTCTGTAAACGCTCTGGCGAACGATCTGGGACGTTTTGGATATCATTTCGACATTAGAAACGCTCTTAGATTTTATTTATTTTATTGACGCTTTTTCGGTGTTTGAAGGCGACGCTTTAATGGCATCAGAATGCTACTAGCTGTACGTAATGTGTAATAATTAATAGACAGTAATTGCAGAAAGCTAAAGACTGTACAGAAACAACTCTAAACTAATTTTAAATTCTTCAGCATGGCATCTACTGTTTTAGGAGTAGACAGAATGGCATGCTAGAGTCTGTAAACGCTCTGGCGAACGATCTGGGACGTTTTGGATATCATTTCGACATTAGAAACGCTCTTAGATTTTATTTATTTTATTGACGCTTTTTCGGTGTTTGAACGCGACGCTTTAATGGCATCAGAATGCTACTAGTTGTACGTAATTTGTAATAAGTAATAGACAGTAATTGCAGAAAGCTAAAGACTTTACCGAAACAACTGTAAATTAATTTTTAAAAGCTTCAGCCTGGCACCTTCCGTTCTAAAAGTAAAGTATACAAAATTGCATGCTAGAGCCTGCAGACGCTCTGGCGAACGATCACGTTTTCGATATCATTTAGATAGTAGAAAAGCTCTTAGATTTTGTTTATTTTAGTAGCGCTATTTCGGCGTTTGAACGCGGCGCTTTATTGGCATCAGAATGCTACTAGCTGTACGTAATGTGTAATAATTAATAGACAGTAATTGCAGAAAGCTAAAGACTGTACAGAAACAATTGTAAATTCATTTTTAAATGCTTCAGCATGTCACCTTCTGTTCTAAAATTATACAAAATGGTATGCTAGAGCTTCTAAACCCGCTGGCGAACGATCTGGGCATATATCTAATACTTACTATATTGCTAGCGGCTATGAGTGGGAAACTGGCCGATGAAGTGAAACACACAACCAACTCCTTAATGTATACGGTGAGCTGTGCGCAAGCGCGGCGGCGTCGTCCGCCCAATGGGGAAGTGGTCCCGCCCAATGGGGAAGTGGTCAAGTTTAAAATTCGCTTCTAAAGGCGGAGTTCGAATTCCCCCGCATGCGCACGAGACGCGTTATACTATAAGTGAGACTATGTCGGCGCCGTAATGTTTTCTGCAGTTTCCAGGCCCTACCAGCAATATATGTGTATTATATATATGGATCTGGGTCGTTTCCGATATCATTTCGACAGTAGAAGCGCTCTTAGATTTTGTTTCTATTAGTACCGCTATTTCGGCGTTTGAACGCGACGCTTCATTGGCATCAGAATGCTACTAGCTGTACGTAATTTGTAATAATTAATAGACAATAATTGCAGAAAGCTAAAGACTGTACAGAAACCACTGTAAATTAAATTTTAAATGGTTCAGCATGGCACCTACTGTTTTAGGAGTATACAAAATGGCATGCTAAAGCCTGTAAACGCTCTGGCGAACGATCTGGGACGTTTTCGATATAATTTCGATAGTAGAAACGCTCTTAGATTTTGTTTATTTTAGTAGCGCTATTTCGGCGTTTGAACGTGACGCTTTAATGGCATCAGAATGCTACTAGCTGTACGTAATGTGTAATAATTAATAGACAGTAATTGCAGAAAGCTAAAGACTGTACAGAAACAACTGTAAACTAATTTTAAATACTTCAGCATGGCATCTACTGTTTTAGGAGTAGACAGAATGGCATGCTAGAGTCTGTAAACGCTCTGGCGAACGATCTGGGACGTTTTGGATATCATTTCGACATTAGAAACGCTCTTAGATTTTATTTATTTTATTGACGCTTTTTCGGTGTTTGAAGGCGACGCTTTAATGGCATCATAATGCTACTAGTTGTACGTAATTTGTAATAAGTAATAGACAGTAATTACAGAAAGCTAAAGACTTTACAGAAACAACTGTAAATTAATTTTTAAAAGCTTCAGCCTGGCACCTTCCGTTCTAAAAGTAAAGTATACAAAATTGCATGCTAGAGCCTGCAGACGCTCTGGCGAACGATCACGTTTTCGATATCATTTAGATAGTAGAAAAGCTCTTAGATTTTGTTTATTTTAGTAGCGCTATTTCGGCGTTTGAACGCGGCGCTTTATTGACATCAGAATGCTTGTAGCTGTACGTAATGTGTAATAATTAATAGACAGTAATTGCAGAAAGCTAAAGACTGTACAGAAACAATTGTAAATTAATTTTTAAATGCTTCAGCATGTCACCTTCTGTTCTAAAATTATACAAAATGGTATGCTAGAGCTTCTAAACCCGCTGGCGAACGATCTGGGTCGTTTCCGATATCATTTCGACAGTAGAAACGCTCTTAGATTTTGTTTATTTTAGTGGCGCTATTCCGGCGTTTGAACGCGACGTTTTAGTGCATCAGAATGCTACTAGCTGTACGCAATGTGTAATAATTAACAGACAATAATTGCAGAATGCTAAAGACCGTACAGAAAAAACTGTAAATTAATTTTTAAATGCTTCAGCATGGCACCTTCTGTTCTAAAAGTATACAAAATTTTATGCTAGAGCCTGTAAAAGCTCTGTCGAACGGTCTGGGTCGATTTCGATATCATTTCGACAGTAGAAGCGCTCTTAGATTTTGTTTCTATTAGTACCGCTATTTCGGCGTTTGAACGCGACGCTTTAGTGGCATCAGAATGCTACTAGCTGTACGTAATTTGTGATAATTAATAGACAATAATTGCAGAAAGCTAAAGACTGTACAGAAACCACTGTAAATTAATTTTTAAATGGTTCAGCATGGCACCTACTGTTTTAGGAGTATACAAAATGGCATGCTAGAGCCTGTAAACGCTCTGGCGAACGATCTGGGACGTTTTCCATATAATTTCGATAGTAGAAACGCTCTTAGATTTTGTTTATTTTAGTAGCGCTATTTCGGCGTTTGAACGTGACGCTTTAATGGCATCAGAATGCTACTAGCTGTACGTAATGTGTAATAATTAAAAGACAGTAATTACAGAATGGTAAAGACTGTACAGAAACAACTGTATATTAATTTTCAAATGCTTCAGCATGGCACCTACTGTTTTAGAAGTAGCTAAATGGCTTGACAGAGTCTGTAAACGCTCTGGAGAACGATCTGGGACATTTTGGATATGATTTTGATTGTAGAAATGATACGCAACGTCAAAGAAGAACTGGAAAAATACAGAATTACTTCTTATCAAACATATATTGAAGAACTGGAGTCGAAAGATTTGACACTATGGAGAGCTACTCGACGAATCTTACAACAACCAGACCCTACATATTCTTTAAAAATCAATAATGTTGTACACGTTTCTGACAAGGACAAAGCAAAAGCGTTTTCCGACTTCTGGGAAAAAATCTTCACAACTCAGATAAATGACCAGTAGTGGAGAGAAGTTCAACACTCACAAGAAATTATAGACACCTGCCTAAAAGAACAGTTGCAAATAAACCCTACCTCGCCGAGGGAGATTAAGGAATACGTCAAGGATTAAAACTTAAAAAAGCACCTAGATGTGATTTAATCCCAAACATAGTCCTAAAGAAAAGCCATTGCTTATTTAACAGCCATTTTCAACGGATGTTTGAGAAATGGATATTTTCCAATTCTCTGGAAAGAGGATATCATTATTCTCATTCACAAACCCGGTAAAGATAATACAAACCCAGAAAATTACCGGCCAATAAGTCTTTTGCCTGCTATGGTCAAAATACTGGAGAAAGTAGTGCAAAGAAGAATAAATGAACATCTGATAACCGAAAACGTCGTCTCCTATTACCAGTTCGGATTCAAACCGAAACATTCAACGAATCATCAACTACTTAGAATAGCGGAAACAATTGAAAGAGGCTTTGAGAGCAAAGCACATACGCTAATTGCGTTTCTTGACATAAGCAAAGCTTTTGATTCGGTTTGGATTACAGGACTATTGCATAAACTTGTAAGAATCAAACTTCCAAAATACTTACTACATATAGTAAAATCATTTATGGAATCAAGAACATTTAAAATACGTGTGGAATCAGTGCACTCCACAACTAGACCTATTCATGCAGGAGTGCCCCAAGGGTCGATCTTAGGGCCTACTCTATTTAATATTTATGCACAAGATTTTCCAGACATTGGTGCTGGTCACATTGCAATGTATGCTGATGATACAGCAATAATCTCCTAACATCATGACATTCACATAGCACGCGATAATTTGCAAGAAAAAGTAGATGAAATAAGCATATGGTATAAAAAATGGGGTCTAAATTTAAATTTAAATAGTGCGAAGAGAAAATTTTTACCCTAAGATGGCCAAATCACCCGCAAAAAATAATCATAAATCAAAAGGAAGTTGAATGGAACCGACTCGACAAGGCTATCAGATACTTAGGAGTGCATTTGGATAGGAAACTAACGTGGAACATTCACATCAACAAAAAGTTAAATGAAAGTTATGTGCGTCTCGATAAGAAAATCGTAACGACACAAAGCCTCACAGTTAGGTTGGTCTACCTACAAAAAATATCCAAGAAATATTTTTGTTGTCTTGGTTACAGCTCGTGAACTAATTTTTCTATTGGTCATTAATGAGTGACGTCCGATTTTCAGTAGAAATATAACAGGTACTTGAAAAATTTCCGGAAATATTTGGAAATATGTTCTGCAGCTATTTTTTCAGTTGGCATGCACAAATGCTTTTGTTGAAAAAAAAATAGCTGCATAACATATTTCCAAATATTTCCATAGGGAATTTTTTTAAGCACGCGTTTTATTTTGATAGTGAATATCACGAATGAAAAAACACAACACCTAAAGAAAACATTTAAAAAAAAATTACGAAACCAATATCTAAGTACCTACTAATAGTTTACCGTTTTTTGTGATGACAGTGACATATGTGGAAATTTTCCGATTATCAATTTTCGCCGTTACCATGGAAAATTTTCAACTAAATTTGCATAAAGGATATTCTCTTGTTAATTTAATTTACATTTTTCTAGTTTTCCCAATTTCTTTATCGAAATGAGCTATTGCTAATATATAACCATTTCTTATTAACAACTAGGTTTATTTTTTGTAAACACATATGTACATTTTTATAAACAATTTAATTTATTTTTGGTAAATATATATGCACTTTTTAATAACAGTTCAGTTCATTTTTTATAAATACAGTCGCGGCCAAAAAAAAAACTGAACACTTTTTTTACCGAACTCTCAAAATGCGATAACAATGGCTGATACTGGCAATTCTAATTAATAAATGTCATGAAAAGTCATTATTCAGATCTAAACAATAACTTTTGATTACATTTATTAATTAGAATTGTCAGTGTCAGCCATTGTTTTCGCATTTCGAGAGTTAAGTAAAAAAAGTGTTCCGTTTTTTTTCTGGTCGCGACTGTACATGTGCACTTTTTTATAAACAATTTAAATTATTTTTTGTAGTTGCAGGTCTTGCACTTTTTTATACTCAATAAACTTAACACTGTTTGGAGTTTTATCGACAAATACGGTAGTAAGTATTGTTATGATACATGAGGCAGTGAAATTAATTTAAACTAACAGTCCAGTGAGACAAATGTCTCATTTAAAAAAACAAAAAAGACCGTTTTTCAAATAGAACGCGTATTAAATAAAAACTGTACCCAGACCTGGAAGGTGTCAGAGTGGTTGCCTAACCGATCGACGTTTTAAGGCGCAGAGGGTCGCAGCTCCGTTTGGCTGCTGAAACATTTTTTTTATTATAACTGCATGAGAATCGCCCTTTAAAGCACGCCTGAGCGTGCGAATACAGGCGATTAAAGCTCGCCGAGCTTTAAAGGTTGTCAAGGAAACGACTGAATGCAACAACTGACATGGACGCGACAAAAACGTAATTCGTAACTATAGTAGCAATATTATTATGCCCTCTCGATTTATCACGACAAAAATTATTTCTAAGTTTTTAGTGCGTAATTTAGTATTGGAGGTATAATAAAAAATAGCGTAAAGTATTCGTGGATAACTGGTCTTTGAAACACTTGCTCTATTTCGAGCACTCCGGCTACGCCGTCGTGCTCGAAAACTCGCGCGTGTTTTAAAGACCTTGTTATCCACTCATACTTTAATATACTATTTTATTACATCTGCATCAGAATAGCCATTTAAAGCATGCCTGAGCGTGCGAATAGAGGCGATTAAAGCTCGCCGAGCTTTAAAGGTTCTCAAGGAAACGACTGAATGGAACAACGGACATGGACGCGACCAAAACGTAAATAATTCTCGTAACTATAGTAGCAATATTATTATGCCTTCTCGATTTATCACGACAAAAAATATTTCTAAGTTTTTAGTGCGTAATTTATTTCCAGTATTGGAGGTATAATAAAAAATAGCGTAAAGTATTCGTGGATAACTGGTCTTTAAAACACTTGCTCTATTTCGAGCACTCCGGCTACGCCGTTGTTATCCACTCATACTTTAATATACTAATTTAATACGCGTTCTATTTGAAAAACGGTCTTTTTTGTGATTTCTCGAAAACCGGAAGTGTCACGTGACTGACATTCGGTTCCTGAGCTGACATGACCATTCCAAACATATAACTTTCATAACTTTTTTCTCTATCTCTTACGGTTTGGCTGCTGAAACAGCGTCCCGGACGGACGGACGGACGGACAAGTCTATTAGATAAAGGATAAAGAAATATTTGAAACAAGTAAGCTTGGAAGAATGATATAATTAAATCTTGATTGGGGTTAAAATTTTCAAACATTATTAATAAATTTAATTGAGACAATGAGAGAAGAGATGTTGGTATTGATTGAATATGTTAATTTAATAGTTACATAAAATTTTAATAAAACATAAGCCAAGGTAACGATTGACAAATGTGTTATAATAATAATGTGAATTGTTAAATTGTAAATAATGGATAATTTAAAATATGTAAGGGTGCAGTAAGAATAGTATCCAACCAGAACAAGTTTTTGTTTAAAAAGTTAGATACATAAAACAACTCATAAAAACATGTACGTATTTTAGATATGATAATTTTGGAAGAATAAAAAATCGAATCTCTGCCTTAATTTGTGTAATTTTTGTACTTGCAAATTAAGAAAAAGCTTAAAACAAATCTCCGAGGTGAAGATCAAATGAAATATTAAAAATTGGAAAGAATATTGTGATATCGGGTAATAAGAAGAGCTACAGATACAAGTAATGGGAATTGGAATAAAGGACTTAATACTAGTTAATGGAATTTGGATTTATTCATACGTACAAGACATAAGAAGAGGTATTTTACAATTTATAATTTGATTTGGATATTTCGTGTATGTTGCTTGAGACATTAGATTATCTGCAAATAAATAGAACAAAGTTAGAATTGGAATTTATCAAAAGAAAGAAACTTACCAGGATTTGAATCGTGTGTTGGAGACATCTAAGAGGGACGACAGCTGTGACTTGGACATCTAGAAGGAGCAGTAACATTTGGGAGGAACAGTGTTTTCCAGTAGGAGCCAGGACAGGATTTTGATGCCAGGGTAGTTAACGTGACTTAACAGAACCAGAGGGAGGTTGCAGGAACTAGGATCGTACGGCGGTGACATCCAGGAGGTGACAGGACTGGAATTGGAGATTTAAGCAGTTGGTTTGACAGATCGAAGGAAATTGAAAGGATTCATGTACCATCAAAGGGGTTGCTGTTAGTGAATGATACATTGAGTGCTGCAGGCTATTGAAGATAAGGTCCAGTGGTGGTTGTTGTTTGCGGTGAAAGCGTAAGCAGCTATTATGGTTTGTTAATATAAGTTGACAAAGCATTTTGAATAACTATCAATTATAAAAGTGACAACATAAAGTTGAGTAAGTACTTACATAGGTAATTTTGAATGGTAGTAAATGTGAATGTAAGATACAGTTGTCAGTTTACCTGGTTTGTTGAGATTTGGAAATCAGTTTGACAGTAAACGTCATTAACTGTAATATTGGCATTCAATTAATAGATAGAGATCTTGATTTGGCGAACCACCTGAGATAAGAGAATTTGATTTATTATTATTAAGAATTATTACTGAATTTAAAAAGGGCAAGATTTTAATAAAAAGTATAGCTTTATCAGCCACAATCATAATAGTATATTTAATTTCTTTCTTATCCCTTTGCTGACGAATTAAATTTTATTTCAATTATACTAGGGGTTATTATTGCAATTTTTAAATAATTTTACTGCAAACCAGCAGTGTACCACCAAAAATTTTTTTTTTTTTTTTAAGTTATATTTGCATATTTACAATCTACTCTTACAGTTTGAGTAATAAGTAAATTTGATATATATATATACACACACATGTCAAAAATAAATGCAGGAAAATGAAAAATTGTAGTAGGCTTAGGGCCGGTTGCAGAAAGCAATGTTAAGTCTGGTGTTAGCTAACGCGACGTCAAAGTGAACAAAAACGAATCAAATCTCAAATGCTTATGGTAACTAATACATTAGTAAACAAAATTTGATGCGATTTTGTTCACTTTGACGCGATGTTAGCTAACACCAGACTTAACATTGCTTTCTGCAACCGGCCCTTAGTCTTATGGAAAATTATTAAAGAAGTTGCTCAGAATCACAAAAATACTCGAATTTCAATTGTAATGAAAGCAGTTTTATTGCTAATAATTTATTTATAATATAATGTAAGTGAATTAAAATTTAATTTATCTAGTTTTCGCAATTACTTTATGGAAATAAGCTGGTTGTAAAGGGTCGTATGTATAATCGACGCACAGCGTTCCAGCATTCTTCCCAAAGAATGTATCCTCTTTGATTCTTCCTGTATAACTACAGTCGCGGCCAAAAAAACCGGGACAGTTTTTTTGACCTAATTTTCAAAATGCGAAAAGTTGTGCTGACACTGACAATTCTAATTAATAAATGTCTTCAAACGTCATTGCTTAAATTTGAATAATGACTTTTGATGACATTTATTAATTAGAATTGCCAGAGTCAGCACTTCTTTTCGCATTTTGAAAATTAGGCCGCGACTGTATGTAGTAAGTAGTAGCTCTAGTGCTCTAGAACAGTAGTTCAAATTTCAAAATGGGAGCCGTAAATAGCAGGATTACCTAACCAAGTTGTGCCAGTTGTGGATTAAGATTTTCTTACTGTTTCCTCTTGTTGCCCTCTGGTGTTGCCAAGGCGTGAATTTCGTTAAGAAAGGTGTTAACGGAAAAGTATCCAGTTAACTAAAAAAAAAACTAAATAATTTATTGGGCGTACTTCGGAAAGATAATGGAAAAGTCAATTTTCGATCCGGTAGGTTTAAGTGTTTGCATGTGTATCGCAGTAAATAAATATGTTTGCTTTTGTAGGCCCTACCGTATATTGGCCCCATCCCCATTTATGGAGGAAGGTTCGCTGTGGGAAAAGTGGTTAGAATCCAAGGGACAGTGCCATCGGTTGCATATAGGTCAGTTATTGAAATCGGAACGATGTGTTTTGTTTATATTTTCATGAAGACCAATAAGCAGCTTTGAAAATGCAGATGTTTAGATTGAGGATATGTAAAATGGTGCTATCCTTCCGATTCATGATGAACTCATTTCAATTGAATAGAAAAAGATGAATTGGGCTTGATTCGTACATGAAGAACTCACTTCTAGTGACTATTGCATACATCTGTCGAACGATGTCATTTGACCAATGATTGCACTCGCTTTTTGATCTTTCAACCAATCAAAAATGGCTTGCGTCGATAATTATTGTTATATAACAACTTATCGGTAATACTCCACCTTACTCATTAAAATGATGATTTGTTAGTTTTTTAATCGATTCAAGCAATAGTCACGCAAAATATATTGCGTGCATAGTTCCTTGCTTCGAAAATGTTGACCAGATTGCACTCACGCTAGATTGTTTAGAAAATACGCCCGACAGTGTTGTATAATTACCTACTGTTACCATTTTAATTGGCATGTACAGTGGTGACCATGGAAAATGGAATACACTTACTGTTGGACTGATTTGAAAAGTCGTATTATTTGCATTATTAAATAAATTTGTATACGATATTTTTATTTAACTATTTTCTTGTAATTTAATACAAGAAACAATTTCACTTTATCGGTGTTTCAAACCAACCGGTATTACAAAACTAAAATATTACAAAAATCGGTTGCAATCATTTATGTATTACTACTACATTGCTAGCGGCTATGAGTGGGGAGATCACAGCGTAAGTGAGACAAACAACCAACTCTTCGATGTATTTAGTGAGCTGTGCGCAAGCGCGTCGTTCGCACGGTGGGGAAGTGAACTTCACGGTCATGTTTAAAATTTGCTTCTAAAGGCGGAGTTGGAATTCTCAGGCATGCGCACGAGACGTGTAGTACTCAGAGTGATACTATGTTGGCGCCGTAATGTTTTCGGCCGTTCCTAGGCCCTGCTAGCAATATAGTAGCAATACCTATATGGTTGCAATACTTGTATTCCATTTTTATGAACACAAGTGTACACAAAAAATCTGGTTTTGGTGCAAACTATTTTCTTTTAGCTTTATTAACAACAGAAATTTCCATTGAATCCCATCGACTATGGGACCCTGTACATAGTACAAATAAACAAGTGTCTAATAAAAAAACTGGTCAAGATTACCAATGTCAGGTTCTGTTGATTAACTTCCGAATGAAAACAAAACCATATTTTGACGTTCAATCGTGGTTCGTTGTTCAGCTAAATGTAACATATGCAGGACCTGCCGTAGCAACATTTTTCAAAACGCTCTTTTTTTAGACCCGTTAGAAAGCAGTCATCGATTACAGGATATTCATGACAGTTGGTTATTTTTGAATGAACAATTCTATGGTCAAAAATAATCCAAAAATTCACATAAATATGTAGCCTGTAAAGCTTAATTTCCAAGTTATACCTATCACTCCAAAAATTACTACGAGGGTTGTTCCGTTAATTGTTAGTAGCAGGCCATGGATGTTCAGAAAAACAAAAGCATTTACATAAGGCAGAGTGGGGGAAGTGCAACAATGTTTTTAGTTCAATTTCAATAGGTTATAATATGTAAAGCTTTTGCTTTAAGAAAATGATCTGTTGATCAAGATAGTTTATCAAGTTCTTGAACTGATTCTGGTCCTATTTCTTTTACAAAACAGGAAAAAGAAAACAATTTTTTATGTCTGTGACAGATTGCACTTTCTCGACCAAACTGGGGAAGTGCAATTGCGGCTTTTAAAATTACTTTAATCATACATGTACATGTAAATATACCGGGTCTGGCAAGGATGTGGGGGTGGAAGATATTTCTAAAACTATAAGATCTACATGAATTTTGTGTATATAAAAGTTGTAGGTATGAACCTTACTAAAATAGTTTTAATTATACAGGGTGGCTCAAAAAAGTGGCGAATCAAACTTACTTTTTTTTTAAATGGAATGCCCTATATTTGGGTAGCTTAAAAATTTTGCATTGAAATACTCACCATTTTCATGGGTCTAACGTCAACTGTTTTGGAGATATTAACGATTTTATACAAAAAAATGCTAAACCTCAGGCGGCTGCTGTAAGCAGTAGAAAACAATTGAATGAAAGAAAACGTTACCAAAAAATTATGATTTTCTTGAACTACCTTTTAAATGTATAATGGTGGATTTGAGTATTAATGCTACACAACGTGCTCAACATTTGCAAATTTAATGATTTCGAATTTTTTCAAATTTAGGATTTTTGAAAAGCCCTTTTAATAAGCTTTATTTTGATATGTTACTTCATACCTCTAAGTTCAACTGCTTTTCAGATATGCATGTTTGAACATAAAAAACAATTTAAGCCCTTTAATGTGCTTTATTTCAAGCGATAACAAACAAACACTGTTAAAATAATGATTTAAACATTTAATATCCAAAAATTAAAACACAAAGCCAGGTTTAGAAAACATAAATCCAGTCAGTGTTGATCTATCTAACAGCACGAAGGCTTTAAGTCCTAAGGCTTTTTTGGCTACTTCCTTCTACCCTTTTCTGTCTTTGCATATTTCATCCATTCTGCAACACCAAGGTTCACCAGGTCTTCCTCCACACACTTTAGTCATTCTTTTGTGGGTCTACCTTTGCTGTTTCTGCCATCTGGCTCGTCAAATAATATACTCCTAGCACCTCTGTTACCTTCCATTCTGACTATATGTCTCAACCATCTTATTCTATTTTGTTTGATGACACTTATGATTCCTGATTCTTTATACAGTTCTGCCAATTCACTATTTGTTCTTTTTCTCCAGATCTCTCGATGCCTTACACCTCCATATATCCTCCTTAGGACATTTCTTTTCCAAATTTCCATTTTTCTTATATCTTCGTCTCGTAAAACCCAAGTCTCGCTTCCATAGATTGCAACAGGTCGTATTATTGTTTAGTCAAGTCTGATCTTGATCCTTCTAGATAAATTTTTATCAGTAATAATGTATTAAGGGCAAATGCTTTTGCCGGTAAAAATGTTTTATGAGAGTATTTTGTTTTGGCAATGTCACAAGACAAACTAACTTGATCAAATTCCCGAGCCGAAGGCGAGGGAATTTGTCAAAGTTAGTTTGTCGAGGGGCATTGCCAAAAAAACAACAAATCTTAAGTAAAACATTTTCCGAGCAAAATCATGAGCCCGAAATACATTTTGTGGACTATTTCCCAAATATCGGTTCATTTTGACATTTATACTGATGCGCAATGACAGTTTAAATGACGTTTCTTAAATACCACCTTGATTAAAGCAACATATTTGGTGGTTGCCGTGGATGCAAGTGGCAAAAGAAACTGACAAAATCCCAAGGAAAAATTTCGATTTTTTGCCACTACAAAAACACACGATTGGTTGAATTTTGAAAAAGCATGGCTTTTCATTGGATAATAAGAGATGTGGGAAATAGTCACTCAAAATTTTCTTTAGTGAACCCATACTTTTCGTTCCCTTCTGTCTATTTCGTTTGTGATATCCTCTTCCATGGATTTCACTGCCGAGCTATATTACACTTTCTGTTTTGGTTGGTACCCTTGTTACGGTATTAAAAGGACTTTACGACACCCACCCAAGGTGAGCATCGCACCACGGAATCAGTCCTGAAAACCTGACACACTTGCCCTGAAATCGGTTCGAAATAGGCTAATAGGCCACGGCTGGAACGCTCAGGGAGTCGGGCGTGAGTCACACGATACGTTCTGGGCAAGCGCGTTGTGGCATAATATATACAGGGTATGTCGAAATTATGAGGGCGCCACCAAGCCTGTCTTAACCCGGCTAACCGGGCCTGGACGGTTAGACGGGAGCGAAGCATGCACAAATACTCCGCCGATAGGATTACTCAAGAGTTGCAAGGTCAAATAACAATTTCAGGATTGCCTTAAGCAAGGATTGTGATTAGGTGTCAATCCGTCCACGACTACGCAGCTGTCTCACTCACCTGCACGCTCACAGCTTCCTCGTTCCGTCGTACAATAATTCGTACAATAAAGGGGCGTCTATCTGTAACAGAACATGCACAAGCCGAAACAAACAATAGTTCCCTTAACTAACCAATCATATATTTCACTTCGGGTTACAATGGGGTAGCAGAATGCGTCGCCCTGTATCTAACCTTAATCTATAATTAAGGGCACCAGCTGGCACGCGCGCTCTAAACTTAACGACAGATGTTGAACATTAGTGAACAGCAATAATAGGTAGTAACGAGTACAAACATGTACGTGGCCTTATACGGCGGGCAGCGACGATTTACATTAGCCTTCACGGCATGAACAGTCTGCAAGTCTGAATGAATACACTAGCGTAGTAATGAGTAGTAATGAGTACAAAGATACACGTTGCCTTATGCAAGGGCAGCGACGATTTACATTAGCCTTCACGGCATGAACAGTCTGCAAGTCTGAATGAATACACTAGCGTAGTAATGAGTAGTAATGAGTACAAAGATACACGTTGCCTTATGCAAGGGCAGCGACGATTTACATTAGCCTTCGCGGCATGAACAGTCTGCAAGTCTGAATGAATACACTAGCGCAGTAATGAGTAGTAATGAGTAACACTCGCGTTCACAGCGGTAATCAGGTTAAAGGCACATACCTTAATGCGTAGGCGGCGAGGGAGCCTGGTACAGTTGAGTTGCGACGAGCTGCAATCGTAGGTGGTAGGTACCTTCGGTGTTACAACGGCGAAAGGGGGTGAATGCACAACCGCCTCAATGGCGACGGGAGACGCGTCAGGACGCGTACAACGGGACGACGAAAAGAAAGGGGGCCTCATTCGTTCTGCTGAACCAAATCCTCGTAGGTCGAGATGAAGGGGGCACAACCCCTCACTAACAGCAGCAGGAACTGCGCTCCAAAAACACCCACGTTACGCCGAAGACCACTCGACAAACTCCGACTCACAACCACCACACAAGCGCTCTCTGCAATGGGCTCCGGACGACTGCCACTTAAGGCGAAACAGTATATCACAAAGTCGCTGAAACAGCACTCGACGGGAAAAGGGCTGACGCCCCCGCCAAGGGCGGAAGCGCCGCACGAAAGCACAACCTCTGCGACCTCTTGTTCGTTCGACGGCTCTCGGCTGAATGCCCCAGGGAAGCGTTTGCAAAAGGTCACCTTGGCCGCGTCCCCCACGTGACTAAACCACAGCGAATCGCGAGGCGATAGAATGAAACAAGCCAATGCGGGCCACGCTGGTATCACGCCGCCACAGCGTGCTAAATGAAACAAACCAATGCGGGCCACGCTGGTATGACGCCGCCACAGCGTGCTATTCAGAATTCAGAAAAACGCCATCAGAGGAGAGCTCCAACCGACGACAAATACTGCTTTTGGGGCTAAATATGTGCGAAATCGTGATTCTGGAATTAGGCGATGGAGCCAAATAAAGAGCTAAAAGGGCTTAGCATACGGGCACGCTGCTCCAAGCTTAGGCGGCTATTCAAAATACCAAAATGACCTAACTAACGGCGTGAAATGCAATTAAGCATCTGAAACAGCAAAATGACTTAACACCCTTTTCTTATTTCTTTTGTTTTCTTGTAAAATTTTCTTAAGTCATGCTTGCTGTGTGTTTCTATTTCTTGGATTTTCTCCTATAAAGCTTTTCTTTGCGCGACATGTTTGTTTCATTATTCGTTTAGCTTGTTTGTAGTTTTTTTCAATCTCTTCTGTCTTGATTGTGAGTAGGTTCAGTTTTGCTTTTCTTCTATTCTCTATGACTTCCTCACACTCTTTGTCAAACCAATCTTTCTTTTTATGCCTTTGTGTTGGTTTTGCAACTTGAACGGACTCGTTTATTGTGTACTTAATGTGTTTGCACTCCGCCTTGGTTTCTTGTTCTTCGCCCGGTTCTAAATTTTGTTCCATTTTTTGTAGGTAGAGTTTCTGTATTTCTTCCTCTTTTAGTTGGTGGGGTCCTTTTCGCTTTTCTTTCTTGAGGTCTTGTTTTTTTTGTATCTGTTGTAGAGTGTGTATAAAATATGATCAAAAATTATTTTCATCTAGTATGCCTATGGAAAAATTCCTAATTTATGAATGGAACTAGAAGTCACTTCAAAATCAAATCGTCAAATTTTGACATTGAGAATAAACGTAGTTGCATTCATAAATTAGGAACTATTCCATAGCCAAACTAAATAAAAACTATTTTTGATCATACTTTATATCAGCACTACAGGTAGTAGTGCGATATAATATCGGTATCGGCACTACATTTTTAAAAGGTCTCTAATTATTCAATATACGTTGATATAAATAAAAATTGTCAATAGTGACAACTCCGTAAAGCATCTTTAAGTGAAATACTGGCACCGATGCGGACATGACAAATTTCGGTAATTCCCCGACTGTGTCGCGGTGATTACCCGTTTTACGGAAAGTGTATTGATTCATTGTTTGAGCCAGTGCACAGTGCTGCTGCAATTGCTGCTCAGATAATGATTGTGTCGTGCAGTATTATAATCTTTTGGGATTCAAATAAAAATACGATGGAAGAAAATAGCGATTCAGAATAAATTCTTTGTTGGTTGGTTCGTTTCTGCAAAACAAATAAAACAGGTTTTTTGTTTTAGCAGAAAGTTATTATTAAACTAAAACTTATTTTTTTACAAGAAAAAACAAACTTAGTTTAGGTGCAATATTAAAATACATAACTAAATCTATTCTATATCAAAATCAAGATCTCCACTAAAACCAACTAGGGTTTGATAAAACTGCTGCGCATCAAGTGGAATTAAGTGCATTACCGACTTTATATCTTCTAGTTTGGGATTAGAATTTTTTTTCCACCTGGCCATAAATTTCGGAATTGCAATGCTGGTCTCCCCACCTGCCTTTTTCTAATATCGATTTGAGAACAATATTCCTGCTCAAAAGCACTTTTGAGAAAAATTTAATATGGAAAAGATTTATTCTCGGGTCTCCATCCAACTGATCTTTGCTTTATTTACGTCAACTTTCTGATTAGTTATTTTATTTTCTAGTTCTTCTGTACCATAAAAATCATCGAAAGTCATTTTTGTTATTTTTTTTCTACATCAATTTTTTTTCAGCAGGTAAATAAATTCTTGGTGATGTTTTAGAGCACATTCGATATCTGAGAAGTCTAAATCATTGGGCAGACAACTGTGACCAGAAATAAGGACACTAATGTAAATCTTTTTTAAAGATGGGTGTGATTTCAACACCGCTTTCATCATCAGGGTGAGCTTTATATTTCTGTTCTGACCTCTGCATGAATCAGCCCAAAGTATGTGTTTCAGGAGGCATGACGCCACTTCCTGAGCACCACGACCTGCCTGGCTTTCCACCCATACATAACAAAAACCATTGTTTGTAGTTACAGAGTGAACTTCCAAGTTATACAGCCAAATTTGCCTCTTGTAGAATATTATATTGGTAGGTATTCTAAGCAATAGCAGTGTTTTTCGAGGTCAAATGTTATGCATTCTAGCCAGTTTTGAGTAGACGCCATTTCCATGTCTTCTTTCATTTTTTACGAGCACCTTCACACTTCTCGATATGATCATTATGTTCATTTATGAGTCTGTCCTGTTCTGTTTCGTTTGAAGCTTTAATTTTAGCTTGATATGTGTCACAAGTATTGCAAGTGTCTTTTTTTTTTTTAGCTTTTAAATTTTAAATTAAAATCGGAAAAAACATGCCTATATGAACTGAAACTTACTGGACTCTCTACTTCTTGTTTATACATAATGTAAGAACTCAGCATCAGAGGACTGTTTTCTTCTGTAGTGACTGTTGTACTTAAGAATTTTGTTTATTTGATTAATAATTTCTTGCCTTTTTTCTTCTGGTAATTTATTCTTTCTTCTTTGCTGCTTTCCTTTTTTATCGATTATGCTTAATGACTTTAATTTCTTTAAGGAAGTATCGACTCTCTTAGTTGATATTCCCAAAGTTTTAACAGCGTACATACAACAAAAAAGTAGAGACACTCATGCCAAATGTTGAAACCTGTCTAGAGTGCCTGGTACAGTAACTCGGGCTGTATTTCTAAGGCTGACTATCAGATGGAAGCACAAAATTCTACCAATCAGAGCCAGTTACCAGCTTTGCTACCAATCATATTTGATAACGTAGTGGCACCATCTGTTAGTACCATCGGAAAGTACCCCCTCCCCCCCGAAGCCGTTCAAGGTCATTAAAATCGGTATTTTGACATCAAAGGAACCGACAGTAAGTGTCTCTACTTGTTTGATTTATGTAAGCTGCTTTTAATAAACCTTTCACGACAAACCTCCACACTGCTAAAACAGTACGTACTTTCTAGTACACTACCTTGCTCGTTTGCCACTACCATACACCCTTTTCTTCGTAACTTCTTGAACTAGTGAACCAATGTATGCTGTTTGAGCATCATAATTACCTAACTCCCAGTACCTATGAAACTGCTCTTTTCTCATTTCATAAGGCACGAACACTTATAATTGGTAAAAGACTTTCTTTTAACCTTCTTTCCTTTGTAATTATAGTGAGACTTGTTACAATTTCCGTTACGCTTATTTTCATCTTTTATATATACAGGGTGTTAGTAAATAAATGCGACAAAAGTAAGGGGGTGATTCTGCATGGAAAAATGATATTTTGTTATATAAATGTATATTCGCAAATGCTTCGTTTCCGAGCCACAGTTAGTTAAAGTTTTTCTTAAAAATTGATAATTTTTTTATTGCTCTGAAACCGGTCAAGATATGCAAATGAAGTTTAGTGGGTTTTAAGAGGTACTTATAGCGTATTCTTTGATATGCAATTAAGAATTTTATATTCATCATTGGCGCGCATACGGGTAATGATCCCGATATTTTTTTTGCATAAAAATGGCGCTACCTACAAAAAAATGACAAGAAAGCTTTTTTGTCACAAATTGAACGAGAAATTCAAAAATAATTTTTATTTTGAAATATCTCAGTGGCGTACCATTTTTTTCTATAAAAATATCGGGATCATTACCCGTATGCGCGCCAATGATGAATATAAAATTCTTAATTGCATATCAAAGAATACGCTATAAGTACCTCTTAAAACCAACTAAACTTCATTTGCATATCTTGACCGGTTTCAGAGCAATAAAAAAATTATCAATTTTTAAGAAAAACTTTTACTAACTGTGGCTCGGAAACGAAGCATGTGCTACATTTATATAACAAAATATCATTATTTTTCCATGCAGAATCACCCCCTTAATTTTGTCTCACTTATTTACTAACACCCTGTATATAGGTTCCTTTCACTCCTTTTGGGAGCATAGGGCTTCTACAAAGAGCTTCCATCTGGTCCTATTTGCGGCAAGAGCTTTCACTTCTCCCCAAGACTTGCCCATGTTTTCGGCTTCTTTAAGTACAGAGCGTTTTAATATCATCTTTGAACGCCCTCTTCTTCTGCTTTGTTGTGGGTTCCAATCAAACTCCTCTCTCGCTATGCTGTTCCTTGTTGTTCGTAGGGTGTGGCCTATCCACTTCCACTTTTGCTGTTTTATTTGGGATTTCCTGTTTTCTTCTTTCGTTCTTCTCCAAAGGTCTTCATTGTTAATAGTGTTTGGCCAATAGATGCGTAGGATTCTTCAAAATCATTTATTTATAAAAATCTAGATGCGATCTGTTATTTCATTTGTCACCATCCAAGATTCGCATTCGTACAATAACACAGATTTGACATTTGAGTTGAATAGGCGAAGTTTTGTATTGTATGAATATTGTAATGAGTACCAAATTTTGTTCAAAAGGCTAAACGCTCCTCTAGCTTTCTGAATTCTGCTTTTCACGTCTGCCAAAGATCCTCCGTTGTTAGTTATGATGCTGCCAAGGTAAGTAAAACTGGAAACCTCTTCTATGAGCTGATTTTGACAGAGGAATCTATTATGTGATTGGCTATTAATACGCATTTCTTTAGTTTTTCGGACATTTATCCTTAGCCCTACTTTGGATGCTTCTTCTTGTAACCGATGGAGTTTCTCGTTCATGTCATTGAAAGTGTGTGATAGGAGACAAATGTCATCAGCGTAATCTAGGTCTTCGAGTCTTTGTTGGAAATTCGATACTAAAGATAAGAAATACTTATTTCCCAAGTGCAATAGGAAAGACACTAGTTTTTGGGAATTTTTTTTTGGTGTAATGGCACTGCTGTAAAGTCAAATTATTGTTAGATTGTGTTTTTTATCCCCAGTTTGAGAAAATTGTGGGACAAGGACAGATATAAAAAATCACTAATGGTGGTACGTACACTCTCCCTTCTCTACTTGAACTATAGTTTGGTGTATTCATCCATCAAAGTACAGGCCATGCAAGAGTACCACAGAAAGTTCTTGCAGCTGAAGAGTAGAACCATCTTGCGCATATTATGCAATGGATGTAGATTATGAGTTTGTGGGTATAACAACCAATTAACTAATTATCTCAACGTTTATTCTTGAAAATAAATTAAATGTTTAATTAAAAATAACATTTTTAACACACCGTTGTACAGGCAGAAGAAGTTGAAAAACTATTAAAATATATATGGGAATATTAAATAACACCAGAGACAGGTTTTTGCAATTTTAATTGTTCCAGTCCACCTTACTGTGTATATTAGTTGTGGAAATATACCAGAGCCAGTGTATATAGGAAAATACTGCTACATCCGCCATATTTACTCCACTGACATATTTTAGGTTTGTCACACAATTCCGTCAATGTGACGTGTGTCTCGCTAGAAAAAAGTAAGTTATTACAAAAAACTCACTACAATCAAAATGACTAAAACTTAGAAGCTTACAAAAGTTCAACATTGACTGCCACCGATTGCGGGCAAGTGCCGTGTGTTTATAGATACCTATTGACCCCAAAAACTAAGCAGCCAGTAAGGCGTCAAAAATGCGCTGAATGTATTTTTGTAAGTATTTGATTTCTTGTCCAAACTCTCATTTTTCTTGTGTAAAACTTAACTTCCATTTTTACTCATAAACTAACTTCCATCATTTCAATTACAGCTTCAGTTGCATTTGCGGGTAGTACTTCATTGAAATCTATGAGAAAAACCATCAGGTATTAAAAAAAGATAAAAACATGTACGTTCTACCAATTTCATACCTTTTTCAGTATTATTATTAGGGACTACGACTGATATTCTTCCTTTAAGAATTTTTTTGCAGGAAAATATATAGGAACATTCCAACGCAGTGGTCTTTTCTCGTCAGCCCTATTGTATTCAAACTGATTTTAGGTGAAATGTTTCTAGAACACAAAATGCTTTACGCAGATAGTTGTAGTGTTTAGTACTTTCGATAATGGTATTTAAAGTGAGGTTTATTTTCTGAAATTCAAAACCACAGCAAAAGTGATTAAAAACTAACCTAACAAGCGTAACCTTGATCTGGAAAATCTCCTTTAGCAATATTATATATGAATTGCATCGAAATACAAAGGTTGGACGTAGTAAAGTATTTGGGATTGCAGTTTGATTCAAATTTGAAATGGCGAGAACATATCGATGCAATGGCGGTGAGATTGAGGAGTTCGCTGTACATCTTGCGGAAGTTGAGGCTGGTATTAGGTCAGAAGGGATCAATGAGTGCATACTACGCATTCTTTCATTCAGTATTAACGCACGGCGCGATAGCTTGGGGTGGTGCATATGAAACTGTGATTGGCAAAATAGGAATATAACAAAACAGAGCCTTGAAACTGATTAAATTTAAGAACTTGAGATATAGTACAATTACTTTATATAACGAATGCGAGGTCTTAATTTATTAATTCTAAGAAACACTAATACGAGAAGAGCAAGCGATCAGAGAATTGAAATTCCACACCGAAGAACTAGTGTCGGAGTTCGAACATGGGACAGTATTGGCTTACGTATATATAACGATTTCCCGATTGAAATAAAAATGATGCGGAATAGAGGCTGTTTTGGTTGTTGTGAAAATTTTATAATGAAAAATTGCCACGGAATAGAGCGAGCGCTTACATAGTCAGTGCAGGATAAGAGATTCAAGGTACAGTTGTTGTTTAAGTTTATGCTGGTTCTTTTTATTGTATAATTTACTTGATATTTCGCTACAGAGTTTATTATCAAGTTGTTGTTTCGAGGAGGCAATATTTTGTAGGTGATGTATGGTATGTAGTGGACTGTAGTATGTTTGAATTGAAACACTTCTGGATTTTAATTGATATATATTGATAATATTGTAACAAACAAAATTTGCGGAACTAGGTCCATATGTACACGACAAGTTTTTGAATAGTAATAGCCGGGAGCGTCCCTCCTGGACGCAAAAAGGTCGCACCCCCCGTTGGTTCCCGCCAACTCCCACATATGTGAGGTGGCTAAGCAAATGCTGCACCGTATGGGAAATTAGCCGCAACATGCCGCCCCCCTTGAACTGTGTTCAACTACACTAATAGTCCATTATAATTGTCCATTGTCACACGGTATCACACACACTCGCGTAACTGGGCGCTTGATGACACCTGTCGGTGTGTTGATGCTGACAACTCTGGTAACGCCATCTTCTCCAGGGTGAAGCTGCCTTAGTCTTCCTAGCCGCCACTTGAGAGGCGGTGCATTATCTTCCCTTACCAAAACTAGCATGCCTTCAGTAATGGTATTTTCTGGCTGCTGTTTCCATCTAGGCCGGGATTGTAACTTGCTGATGTATTCTTTCTGCCACCTTTTCCAAAAGTGAGCTACGATTCTTTGCATCCTTTGATACTTGCTTAAAGTGGATTCCTTAAGCTCGAGAATGTTGGGTTCCGGAATGGCGGTGAGTGTTCGTCCAATTAAAAAATGGGCTGGGGTTAATGGATTGTAATCGTCGGGATGGTTCGATAATGGAGAAATTGGTCGGGAATTAAGGATTGATTCTATTTGATATAAAATAGTGCTAAGATTTTCATAAGTTAAATTTGCATTGCCAACGACTCTGTGTAGATGAAATTTTACTTTCTTTATTCCAGCCTCCCACAAACCGCCAAAATTTGGAGAATGCGGTGGAATAAAGTGCCACTGAACCTTATATTGCGTTAAGGAATCAGATATAGCATTCTGTTCTGCCTTGAGGAACGAATAAAGCTCCTTTAATTGAGAGCTTGCTCCTACAAATGTGCCATTGTCAGAATATAGATGGGTTGGCATACCCCTTCTAGAAATGAAACGCCTTAAGGTTGCCAAAAATGCCTCGGTTGTAAGGTCAGTCACAAGTTCCAAGTGTATCGCCTTGGTGTCCATGCAAACAAATAAACAAATATACGATTTTATTAGTTTAGAACCACGTAATTTCCTGTCCTTTATAAAAATTGGTCCACCGTAATCTATTCCTGTGTGACAAAAGGGTAAGGTTTGATTTACACGAGAGAACGGTAAATTGCCCATTTTATATTTCTCACTTGTTGGCTTCGCGCGAAAACATACGACACAATCATGGATTGCCTTTCTTACTTGAGTTCTCCCAGATATTGGCCAAAATCTTTTACGAATAGATGCGAGTAATTGCTGTGGCCCTGCATGAAATAATCTAATGTGCTCGTGTTTTATAATCAATGTTGTTAAATTGTGGCGTGCAGGAAGGATGATTGGGTGTTTCCTCTCAAAACTAATCATTGATTTTTCTATTCTCCCTCCTACTCTTATTATTCCCCTTTCGTCCAGAAATGGATCTAATGATAAAATGTTACTGGTTTTTGGAATAGCAAGTTTATTTTGTAATCGTGTGACTTCTGTGGGAAATGATTCAAATTGTGCTAGTTTAATTAAAATATCAAATGCATTTTGTAATTCGTGTGTCGTTAAGCTGTCTGTACTGCGGTCGATTATAGATTTCAATTTACAGTTATTAATAAATCGGAAACAATAGGCAATAACTTGTTGAATTTTTGTTAAGCTAGAATATTTAGAAAATACGTTTGTAATAGAGAAATTGACTGATATGTTGCAAATGAGACGTTCTTCAGATAAATTGTCAGAGTTGTCACAAGGGATCTCTAAAATTTCCCAAAATTTGTCATCCCTACTGAACCATGATGGTCCATTCCACCAAAGTTGAGAGTTCAACAAAAATGTCGCTGTTGTGCCACGAGAAATTAAATCGGCTGGATTCTCGGTTGTTTTTACATGATGCCAATTGTTTACGTTTGTAATTTCTTGAATCACATTTACTCGATTTGCTACAAAGGTTTTCCATCTTCGTGGGGAAGCCTTTATCCAACTTAGAACAATGGTTGAGTCAGACCAGTAAAAACACTTATTGAATGAAATGTTAATAGATTTCGATACTGTTTTTACTAATTTAGCAAGCAAGACAGCCGCGCTTAATTCTAATCGGGGTAAGGTAATTTGCCTTAAAGGAGAAATTTTGGATTTAGCACACAACAGTCTAGCGACATATTTTCCTTGCGGATCTATGGATCGAATGTAAACACACGCCCCAAGAGCTCGCTCGGACGCATCTGCAAAACCATGCAGTTCTTGATAGACCGCATTTGAGTGGAAAACATGTCTTGGAATTCTGAGATTACCGAGTTTGCCTAAATCGTCCTGAAAATTGATCCATTTGGTATGTATGTTTTGTGAGACCGATTCATCCCATGTTAGTTTCGCTTGCCACAACTCTTGGATAATTAATTTTGCGACTACAATAATTGGATTTATTAAACCTAATGGATCAAACACCTTGCAAGTGCACGACAATATTGATCGTTTAGTAACCTGTTTAGGAAAATTAATTGACTCAATAGAATATTGCATAGTATCCGTACAAGAATTCCACAGTATGCCCAAGGTTTTATTATCATGGCAAAATTGTAAAAATTGTGAATCAATGTCAGTATCGACTTGAAATTGGTTCAATATAGATGGTTCGTTGCATAGCCATTTTCTAAGTTCAAAACCAGCACTCTTTAATATGCTAGATACATCTTGTTGGATCTCTAAAAGTTCAGTGAGATCATTACTTCCCGAAACGAGGTCATCGACAAATAAATCGTTTAAAATGACTTGACTTGCCTTTGGATAATTCCAATTATTATCTTGTGCTAATTGGTTCAAGCATCTTGTCGCCAAAAAGGGTGCAGAAGCTGTCCCATACGTGACGGTGTTTAATTGATAACATTTTAAGGGTTCATTTGGGTGTGATCGCCAAAAAATGCGTTAAAATTGTCGTTGATTTGGATTAATCTGTATTTGTCTGTACATTTTAGAGATATCAGCTGTCATTACAAATTTATAAGTCCTGAATCTGAGAATAATAGTGAATAATTCGCTTTGAGTAGTAGGGCCAGAATATTGTACGTCATTTAATGATAACCCGCTATCTGATTTACAGGAACCATCAAAAACAACACGTAATTTAGTGGTCAAACTGTCCTTTTTGCAAACTGGATGGTGGGGCAAATAAAAATTTGGTTCCCTGTTTTGCTCAGGCTCTACTATTTGCGACATGTGACCTAACCTCTCATACTCCTGCATAAATTGTACATATTGTTCCCTTAAAATTAAATCTTTATTTAAACGAGCTTCCAAGTAATTAAATCTTTTGATTGCAACATTTCTAGAGTTCCCTAATTGAGAAATATTTTCTTTAAATGGTATATCTACCACAAATCGGCCACCTTCATCGCGTTTATGGGAACTACAAAAATTTTCTTCGCAAAATTGCTCGCTAGGTGACAGAACATTACTTATCGAGGGACAATCCTCCAATTGCCAAAACCTTTCTATTTCATCTTGTAAATTGTCATGAGATTTTGAACTTACGCAAGACAAAAAACAATTACTCTTGTGATGTGCTAGGTCAGTTATTTTTCCACTGACAATCCAACCAAGCTGGGTTTTTTGTAAAGTGGGATAATTTTTTCCTAACTGAATTTGGCCCACGCTTAGAAGATCCCAGAAAATAGATGCACCAATTAGCATATCAATATTATTACAGCGATTAAATTGGGGGTCTGCTAAACAAATATTCTGGGGTATTAAAAGTCTTGACACGTCAAATGTTGAGTCAGGCAAAGGGTCAGTAATTTTTGGCAAAACTAAACAAGAAATCGTCGCTTGATAATTTGTCCTCAATGAGGAAAATGTAACATTTGCCCGTCTATTCACAACAGCTAGGGCTTGATCGACCCCCCTAATAGCAAATTCTACCTTTGTTGTTTGCAACCCTAATAATTGACATAATTGTTCCGTGATAAAATTGCTCTGAGAGCCGCTATCTAATAAGGCGCGTACGTTATGGGATTTCCCATTTCTGTCTTTTATTGAAACTAGAGAAGTTGATAACAGAACTTTAACGGGATTTTCGTGATTTACAACATGGGCAACCGTAACACATTCTGATTGGGAGCTGGACGTTTCTAAATTTTGACCTTCATTGACGTTTACAGTTTTTGAATGACTTGCTTCTTCAAAAGCAGTAATGAGTTATGCCGCCGATTACACCTTTTGCAGCGAGATAATCTGCAATCTTGTGCTTGGTGATTTGGTCGTAAGCAATTAATGCAGAGGTGCAAACGTTTAATTTCTTGAAGCCTTGCATGAACATCTAATTTTAAAAATGCTTTGCAATTGTAAATTGTGTGCTCCTGCTTGCAAAAATTGCATTTAAAAGACTTATTTATATTTAAATGTGACTTAATAAGCACTCGCGGATTATTGTATTTAACAAATTTGTTATCATTTTTATTAGAATCTACCTTTTCCAAAAACTCGCACCTATTCTTTAGAAATTTATTTAAATCGGTCATTGTTGGGAGTTTTTCTTCTAGATTATAAGATTCCCATTCGCGTTTTGTAAGCGAATCTAATTTATTCACAACAATGTAAATAAGTAAGGCACCCCACGTGTCGGTTGACTGACCTAAAGAATTTAGAGCTCGTAAATTTTTTGTAATGTCATACAAATTTCGCAATTCTTTGCAAGATTCCCTTTGTAACACAGGGTGTTCGACAATGGCCTTCACGTGATTATATACAATTAATCGTTTATTTTCGAATCGTTCTTGCAACAAATCCCAAGCAATTTTGTAGTTTGACGCGGTCACTTCTAAAGATTATATAACTTGGCCAGCAAATCCTTCCAGGGAGCTTTTTAGATAATAGAATTTCTGAACATCGCTAATTGAATCATTATTATGGATTAGGGCAAGATAAGAATCGCGATAGCTTAACCACTCGCTATACTGCTCTTGAAACGTAGCTAGTTTGATAGCAGGTAATTTGACAGATTGCATAGCGATTAAATCTACAGGAGCAGACACATTGGCACTACGATTTGCAGGACCTTGATTTCTAGAAAATTGGGAAATAATTGCCTTTACCCTTCCTACTATGTGAAAGTAAGAATTTTCAAACGCCTCTCTTTGGCTCCCTTCTACCTCAATATCTGATTCAATCTCAATTTCAGATTGCACCTGCTCAAATTGATCAAGAACTGGTTCAATCTTATCTAATCGAGTTTGTATTTCAGATACAATTGATTCGTTTAATTGATTTATATCTAGATTGTCAACAAACGTCGTTAGGCGGGTTACATTGGATTTTAGGTTAGCACGTTTTTTCTTTAATGTGGCAATTTCGTTGTCGGCCATAATTGAATACTACGTTAATATAAATAATAGATAGCAAAAATAGCAAATAAAATAAGTCAAATAGAATCGGACTACAAATACTACGTTGATATAAATAATAGATAGCAAAAATAGCAAATAAAATAAATCAAATAGAATCGGACTACACACAGGAAATAGGAGAAAAATGGTAAACTTACGGAATAAATAGGATGCCCGTAGATCTCGCCAAAATGGACGCCTGCTTGGTTCCCTCGGCAATCGAAAATCACTTTTTATCTTCCTGCTGGTTGTGTGTATCCCGCTCGACTTGGATCAAAATGATGTATGGTATGTAGTGGACTGTAGTATGTTTGAATTGAAACACTTCTGGATTTTAATTGATATATATTGATAATATTGTAACAAACAAAATTTGCGGAACTAGGTCCATATGTACACGACAAGTTTTTGAATAGTAATAGCTGGGAGCGTCCCTCCTGGACGCAAAAAGGTCGCACCCCCCGTTGGTTCCTGCCAACTCCCACATATGTGAGGTGGCTAAGCAAATGCTGCGCCCTATGGGAAATTAGCCGCAACAATGTTGTTTATGTTTGTTTCACCAAAGATTGTTGTTTGTATAATATTTCTGTAAAATAATTTGTGTAAATAATTATTACTAACTGTAAATATTAAAGATTCATGAAGAGTCATTCCTTGTTTCAAACTGCGTAATCCGTGTGGTAAACAAAAGCTTGACATTTATCGTAGTATGTATGCAATTCAGATTGTTACAGGATAATTTAACTCTATCGACATTGAGTACTCTAAAAGACAAAATCGGGAAATAAAGTAAAGGGTTCGCCGGTCTCTGCAATAACACAGATTTTAAAATGTGTCGGAACAGATGGAAGCGCTTTTACCCTCGGTCTAGCTCAATCAAAAAGGCGTGATTCAAAAGCTCAGTAGAAACCGACGGCACTTACCCTGTACTTTTGCTCAAAATCTTACCCAGAGCGCCACTCACTTTGAAGAATGAATTGCTTTTGTGACCCAAAACGAGAAAAATCACGGGAGCTAGGCCAAAAATGCACTGGGTTCGCTGCAAGTTGCCTCGGCGTCGCTCACCAAGCTCCACCAGGTCTGCCGGAGTACACAGGGTGACCTTAAAATAACTCACCTGTGAGGTCGCCCTACTAAAAGGTAAACTTAATTCAAGCTGATATTCTTAGGGCTTGATCAATATAAAAAATCCCATGTTTAGGCTTTACACTTCAGTACAAGTGGCCTTGGCCAATTTCGGGTTGAAGACCCCAAAGGTTTCTTATAATGCTACCAATAAATAGGCTGGCTTTGACAAAATTAACATTTAATGATTTAAACACACACACGAAATTGTCAGGTTCATTGCACAAATGGTACACCCTAACTAATATTTAAGGGGATCCCAGCAAAAGTTATCTTAATTGCTAAACAATACCACAAAAATTTCACATTTAAAACGAAAGGAAAAGCAGGGAAAACTTTCCCCACAGTTACTTTTTAAGACAAAATTTACTATTTATACGGTCCTTTAACAAAGGGAATCGGTGCACACAAAAACAGGTACGGCACTTTCGCGAGGCACTTAATTGCGCAATCTAATTATAAGTTTGACATTTACGTTGGCTAGCCGAATCATGGTTGTCTGGAGATGACGGGGCCAGCCTGGTGATTGCTAGGCGACGAAGCTCGAAACGGTGACAGCAGCTCCCCCAGGGTAGAAAAGAACAAATTCGGGAATTCGGCAAGAGATTTCCTTCCTAACAATCTCAAGGGGCGGGCGGCGATGAAAAATTGCACGGCGTAACGTAGAATTTGCAGGAACGCAAGTTTTCCCAATTAACACGAGAAGTCACTTTGGGCATGAAAAGGTGTCTTATTTGGATTTGCAAAGTAGTGCAAAACTGTTCCGCTCACCAACTCAAGGGGCCGAAACAACGATAACATAGACAACTGCCCGAATTTATTACGCCGGCCTATGACATTTCACCCTTTACCACCCGCGTACCACGAGAACGTAGACGAGCTCTCTTGGCTATCAGTCTTGGGGCCGAACTCACAAAACTTAAAGTCACAGGAGCACATAATATGTTTATGACAGCTCGCCGACCATGAGCAATGTGGCCAGGGGCGACGTCTGTTGTACTTGGTAGCTGGGTGACAATTAAATTGAATGCACGGAGCTTGGTAATGGCCCCCTGCGTCGGAATGAATCTATCTCCCTTCCCCCATTACCAGCTAAATTTTCTGTCCTGCCGTTGCACAACGAAATGAAATGTTACTCAAAGAACTTGTGGAAGTCCCGGTTAACAAGGCACAAAGAAAAGGTTCCAAACTAAACGAAAGCTACTACGTAAGAAAATTCCAGAAGGCTTAAATATCAAATTACAAGGACGATTCTTAAGAATACCAAGAAATCCACAAGTAAACGGCCAGAGAGAAAATTGAGCTCTGAAATCAGTGTTCACACATTACGCGACAACAAAAATCCCCCAAAACTTATTTCCAAAAGGCTTAAATTTAACAGGCAGTAAGCAGGTTAGGAAGTTGAAACGCGACACTGCCTTATTTATAAAATGGAACAAAGAATGAATTTGTAAATACAATTCGGTGAAATACAATATAAGCGGTGATATTTATAATATGGTTTCGAAGAAAGAAATCTCACTGTGGCCTCGTGCCAGCGTTAAAGAATTAGTTACCAAAGGAAATATGCAAGTCGCGGCATTCCAATGCCTGCCGGGATAAATTCAAATGTAACTAGTACAGGGCCGTATCCAGTAAAATTTTGGTAGAACAAACGAGGTCGAAATAACATAACAAGATTTATTAAATACAGTTCGAAGATTGTTAGCAAAAAAAAAATCCGTTGTTAAGGGAAAGCAGCAAACAAATATAATCACCGACTTACACGTTTTGTTACTAAGGCTGTATCACTGACTTACATGATCAGCAACGGGAAAAAGATGTTTACAGATAATACAATACGATACATAGCTCAGCTAACAATATGAATCCCGCCTTGATTAATATAACTATTTGACATGTATGTCAAATGTGAATACTCAAATAAATATTTAAATTGTCACTGCGACTTGCTACTAGAATGCAATAAGACTCTCTTCTTACTAGTGAATCCAAATTTCGGGATCGGGATTTTATTTCGGGATCCTGAAATCAAAAATATTCATTCCGAGATCCCGGGATAAAATCCCGAAAAATCGGGATTATTAACATTTTGCGAAATTTCAACTTTATTTACTTTTTATTAGTGTATTACTTGAATGGAAAGATTTTCTTATATAAGTATTAACACAACTTTTTTACATGCAAATATTTATTACAGAAGAGACAGAAACACTATAAAAGACAAAAAAATAAGCTAAATCCTATAACACGTATTTTTTCACAAAACAATCACACGACGCACACAGTATCCAACTCAAAACAGAAATGTACGTATCCGCTAGGTTGCTTTGTGCTTCGTGAAGGTCTGGATCATGAACCTGCTGAATGTACTAATATTTAGTTGCTTTGGTAAATCCCCGACTCATTCGACGGTAATATACTGCCCGTGTATAGGATACAGCATGCAGTCTGTATAATACGTTAACATTATACACTATACACATTTATTTAACGCCCACAGCGCAATAAATTAAGGAATTAGCATTTGTATATTTTTGGGATAATTTTTTCGGGATCCCGGGATATTTTCGGGATGCCGAATTACATATTTTGATCGGGATTTCGGGATCCCGAAATCCCGGGATGGATTCCCTACTTCTTACTCAGCCAAATAGGTATACTTTGCACAACACAATATTCCTCATACCTCACTGAGACATATGCCATTAAGTATAACTCAATACTTCATTGATTTAAAGCAATATAATAATCCACTCAACTTGTAAAACAATCAGCTACTTCTATTTAAATAAATGTAAATTGACTTGACATTCGCATAGTATCTTTATATTAAAGATAAATTCAAAGTAAATAGTATATTATGATACTAGTGTATAAGGACGCCTTTAAAGCACGTGCGACTAGTTTAAGAACACGACACAAACGGAGTGCTTTTAACGTCGCTAGTGCTTTAATGGCACGTATACATGTGTATCATACGCTATTTTTTCTACGATCGTAACAGAAATATAAAAGCTTAGTTTGCTGACACTTTTTCCGTCACATTGTGTTAGATATTCTAGGTTATGTTGACATTCAAACTTAAGGTAAAGCGTGATTTAATATAGTATTAAAACACGCCACCAATGGCAACGTGCAAAAAAGATGTAATTCGGACACTAATATTAAGAGTGCTACACAAACGTCACTTTTGAAACTAGAAACTGTGCAAAAAGTTGTCATTTTGACACGATCGTGAAAAAAATATATTAAAAATGTTTGTCAAACACCTTTTACAAAATTAATAGATATTTATGCATTAAGGGAGATACGAATATGTTTTTTCCCTGAGGTTGACATGTAAGTCAACCGAAGGTAAAGAACATGAATATCTCCCGTCATACAATATTTTATCTACTAGCATATTCGTAAAAATAGTATGAAATTTCAAAATGTCATAATAACATTTAAAATTAAAATTTGTAAGTAACATCAAGGATTGCCTCATTGTATGGTTGCTAAGACGTTAATTGTAGTTGCATTGTTACCATGAGTTTGAGGGAGAAATAATTTGACAAGTCCCTTGGGAGTTAAGAGTAGCTTTTCATATTTTGTTTCTATGACGAAAATGTATAATATCATGTTGCTGGTAAATAAAATACTTTTTTTTGAAATCGTCATTAAAATACGAGAAATCGGCAGTGTAGTAATCCATTGTTTTAAGACTTTTTGTAGGCGGCGGGGCGAGAGGTAAACGTCAACCGACGTCAACGTAACCTACAAAAGTTGGTTAAAATATTGTAATTTCGTGATGTCTTGATTTTACAAAAACCACATAATGTACCCCTCAGCACTGAAGTTCCTTTTTATCCCTCATGCGGTTTATTTGCCTTGGCCCTACGGGCCTCGGCAACTAAATCCACATTCGTGATAAAAAGCTAAACTTCAGTGCCTTGGTATACAAACTACTATTATAAGTATTACTATTTAAGCCAAAATATAAAGTCCAAGAAGTTAAGAATCCTCAAACCCAGTACGTACAGTATTAATAACCTTAATAAATTACTTACAAAGTATAATCAAAAGGTTGAATTCTTAACTTTCAAATTCAACCCGTATTGATAGTTATCTTCTTGCTGCATACTATCAGCATAAACGTATGTACTGTATGTACTGAAGCTATTACATCTGTGTTCTCAATATAAGATTTTATAACAAAGCTATTACACAATGAATTGAATATTTAAATTAATTCAAAACACAACTGAAACCCACTTTGGTGTTTAGCTGTTCATTTATAACTATCATGGAGTAAGAGGGAAGGAGACCGATCCCCATGCTGGCCGCTCGCCAAAACCTGCGTTGATATTTGCGGCTCTTTAGTAGTACCGTATTTTTTTTTATTTGTTTATTGGAGGAAACACAGATACAGACATTTTTTAACAGAAATTTTTTTTATATGGCAATAGAACTTGCCTGCATCCTAGACCATTCCTCACTAATATAAAAATACTAAATTAACTTAATCTAAGTTCACAACATAGTTGTTAGATTTAAAGGCAATGTAAATCAGGAAATGTTTCATGAAATAGGTGTTCATGTAATAGTTAGTCTAACTTTATTTTTGAATGTATGCTGAGAGTGAAAAAATATGTCCAGTACATTCATCCTCTCGTTATACAAATCGCACATTCTCCTAATGGGATCTCTAATCCCAGCATTCGTGCGTGGCCGACTAAGATGGAACAAGCTCATGAGTCGAGTATTACGTGAGGGCAGTCTCAGTTCTATCAGTTGCAGTAAACATGGTGAATCAATGAGGTTATTACATATCTTATAGAGAGTCATTAAACCAAGCTGCAGACGTCGATCAGAAAGAGTAGGTAATTTGTAGTCAACTAACATTTGAGCATAAGAACGTTGGGTATCACTCATCCTGTGGCTTAGCCGACGTAGAAACTTTTTCTGGATGCTTTCAATACTTGCACTATGTACCTCATATAGAGGATTCCATACAGTGGTGCAATACTCTAATTGGGAACGTACCAGCGTGAAATAAAGAAATAAAAACGATAAGAGGTTTTCGAAAAAGTCGACTGGTTCGAAATACGAATCCTAGCATAGAGTATGCTTTGTTGACAGTATTTTCGATATGTCGATCAAAGTGAAGCTTCGAGTCAAAGAGAATACCCAAGTCTCTTATGCTGTCTACACGCTCTAGGTAATAGTGACCAACTTGGTAATTATGGTCAATAGTTTTAATGTTTTTAGTGAAAGTAATTTGTTTACATTTACTGTAAATAAGAAAGATTTTATTTTGGGTACAGAATGTATAAAATCTCTCCAAATCACGCTGGATTTGTAGACAGTCGTTGAGACACCGAACAGTGGCAAAGAATTTTATGTCATCAGCATATAAAAGGAAAGAACAGTGTTCGAAGCATTTGACTACGTCATTGATAAATAATGTGAACAGGAGTGGGCCGAGAATGGAGCCTTGGGGCACACCTGAGGTTACCGCTTCCCAGTTCGAAATGCGTCCACAAGCGGACACAGCTTGTTGTCTATTTTTTAAATACGAAACAAACCATCTCAGTAAGTTACCTCGCATTCCATTAAAAATAATCTTTTTTATTAAAATGAGGTGATCGACTTTGTCAAAGGCCTTTTTAAAATCACAGTAAATTGCGTCCACTTGATAGCCACAGTCCATGTTGTGAAAAATAAAGTTAGAATAAATGAGCAAATTACTAGTGGAAGATTTACCTTTAACAAAGCCGTGCTGCTGTTCAATAATTTGCGGTGATAAAGCAGGATATATACAGTTATGAACCAGCCTCTCCAGAAGTTTAGGTAGGCTAGATAAAATAGAAATTGGCCTGTAGTTTTAAACTTTATGACGGGAGTCGCCTTTGTGCACTGGGATGATGTAGGCCAATTTCCACGTATCAGGAAAGGTGCCTTCCTCTAAACACCTATTAAAAATTAAAGTGAGTGGGATGTACAGTGAGGGTTGGTGTTGCGATACGTATCCAAAAGCAGGGCGTGTCCAACAGTGAGCAGTTTAGTTAGAAATTAAGTGTTTTAGGCAATAAAATAAATAGTGAAAAGTGCAGGAAAGCAAGCAGAGAGTTAGTATTACCGGATTAAGATAAAAGAAAGTACAAGTGCAAGGAGATAGAGATTAATTAGAGAAAAAGGAAGGTAGGCTGATAACAGTAGGGTGAAAATCAGCTGTGCTGGAAGTGTCAAAATTGGAGGAGGACGAGACAAATGAACTATTGAGCTTCATACGAACTACAGACAGGGCTAAAGGAAAGGAACTACTGGGAGTCAAACGAACTACTGCCGAGGTCGGTGTAAGAAGAAAGAGCGAAAAAGTTGATGGAAAACCAAAGAAGACGAGAGAATAACGTTACAACAAGAGAAAAGAAACACCGCAACAATTCGAGGAGTGGGAAAGTAGCGTGTTAGCTTTCAGAAAAAGTAAAAAAATACAAAGATCACCGACCAAAACACAGGGCGAAAACACAAGGGAAAGACCTGATATACTGCAGCAATCTGAAGTTAAAGCTACAGGAAAAGAAGAAAATATGGAGGCAATACTACAAAAGTTGGACGAGCTAAAAAAAGACCTAAAAGAGGAATTTAATAAAAACCACGCAGATTTGAAAGCCGACATTACAAAAATAAACGAGGAGCTCCAGAAAACAAAAAAGGAATGGGAAAAGAAGGCGGAAGATTGGAAAATGGAAAAAATTGACATGGGAAATAGAATAAAAAAACTGGAAGAACGGTTGGAAAGGCAGGATAGAGAAAAACGAAGAAATAATGTAGTAATAAAAGGAGTAACGATAGAGGAAAACCGGATTGAAAAACAAGTTGAGCAATTACTTAAGGACAAGCTCAATCTAAATACAAAAGTTAAGAAAGGATACAGTGTAAAAACAAAGGAAGATAAGCAAATAACAATCATAGAGATGAATTCATGGGAACAAAAAAAAAGACATTATGAACAGGAAAGCCCTTCTAAAAGACACAAATATCTGGATAGAGAATGACCTAACTTTTGAAGAAAGGAGATCCCAAGCTCAATTACATAAGATTATGCAAGAAGAAAAGCGGAAAGGAAATAAAGTCAAGACGGGTTATCAAAAAATAATTATAAATGAAGTGAAGTATGACTGGAACCCTAACACACAAAGAATAATGAAATCAAAAAACTAGCAGAAGGGAGGGAAAGATTAACGACGACGAAAAAGGCAAAGATTAAGGCTACCGAGAAAAAGGCTATAAGAGATGACGAGTATAAGCAAATAAAAAAGATAAATAAAGGAAGAGATAAGAATTGGAGACAAATGAGTGAATATATAGAAATAGGTACATGGAACGTACAAGGGTTAAACAGGGAAGGGAAATTAAAACAACTTATTACAGAGACAAAAAAATATAAAATAGATTTACTGGCAATACAAGAGACAAATATAAAAGGTGTAATAGAAACGAAAATTGAAGGCTATTACTGATTGAATGGAGGTGGTGAAAAGAACAGATTGGGTACAGGTTTTCTAATAAGTGAGAGACTAAAAAGTATAATAACTAACTACAAAATAATAAGTGACAGGATAAGCTATTTAAGAATAAAAGGAAGGTATAGAAAGTTGAGCATAATAAACGTACATGCACCGACAGAAGATACAGAAGATGAGAAAAAATTGCAGTTTTATGAGAGGGTGGAAGAGATAGTGGAGAAATTACCAAAGTTTGATATGTACATTATATTAGGGGATTGGAACGCAAAAATTGGAAAGGAAGACAGATATAGTTCGATCATAGGAAAAGAAAGCCTGCATGAAGAAACAAACGACAATGGACAAAAACTCATCTATTTTGCAGGTAGAAACAAAATGGTGATAAAAAGTACAATGATGAAACATAAAAATATTCATAAAGTGACATGGATAAGCCCGGATAAGAAGACACAAAATCAAATAGACCACGTCGTTATAGAAACAATTCACAGTAAAAATATAAAGAATGTTAGGTCTTACAGAGGTGCAGTGATAGGCTCGGACCATCTCTTAATAAAAGTCAACTAAAACAAACCGTACCTAAAATTACAAACAATCATAGAAAAAAGAAACAGAGATGGAACATAGACTGCCTAAGAAACGAACAAATACAAAAAGAATATGCTAGAGAAACCAGAGAACTTGTAGAAAAAGAGGGACAGTACAAAAGTGTGGAGGAGGAATGGAACTTCCTCAAAAGAACACTAGAAAAGAGCATACAAAGATTCGAAGAAGAGAAAAAAGAGAAAAAGAAAGACTGGTTTGATGCAGAATGTGAAGAAGCTGTGAAAGAAAGGAGAAAGGCCTGGCAAAGAGTGTTACAAGATCCAACAAATGCATCCCATGAGAATTATAAACAGACCAGAAACAAGGTACAAAGTCTATGCAGGAAAAAGAAAAGAGAAGAAAGGGAAAAGAAAATAGAATCCTTGGAAGAAACATTCAGAAATAAAAATTCCAGAGCCTTTTATAGAAACCTGAAGGAAGAAAGGGGAAGCTGTAGAACACAAACAGTGGGAATGAGGAATGAACAGGGTGAATTATGTATGGATGAAACGATGATATTGGAAATGTGGATAAATCACTACAAGAAATTATTTGTCGACCAGAGTGTACAGCAAAATGAGCAAGATCAAACACAAGAACAAACTACCGCTGAGCCCACATGGAAGGAGTTTACAGAAGTGTTAAAGAATATGAAGAATAACAAAAGCCCGGGTTCAGATAAAATAGCAGTAGAACTGATTAAGCTAGCAGACGAGGAACTAGGGAAAAGACTACATGAAATGATTAAGGAAATATGGAAAAAGAAGAACATGCCGGAAGAATGGTCCACAGCTGTAGTATGTCCAATACACAAAAAAGGAAGTAAGCAACAACCAGAGAACTATCGCCCTATTTCATTGCTAAATGTTATGTACAAAATAATGGCATTAATAATAAACAACAGAATCCAAGAAGAGGCTAGAACTAAAATCGGGCAATACCAAGCAGGCTTTAGAAAAGGAAGGTCAGTAATCGATCACATTTTTATACTGAGACAAATCCATGAGAAATGCGAACGAAAGAATAAACCACTTCATACATTATTTATAGATTTCAAACAAGCTTTCGACAAAATAAAAAGACCACGGATTTACGAGGCTATGCACGAATTAGGATTTAGTAAAGAGCTAATAGCACTGGTAAGAATGACTTTACAAAATACAAAGTTTAAGATCCGATTTCAAGGATGGGAATCGAGAACAGAGGAAAGCAATTTAGGTTTAAAACAAGGAGACCCTTTATCTACAACGCTGTTCAACATAGTGCTGGAAAACGTGCTTAGGAAAGGAGAGCTAAATACAGAAAAAAATATACTTAAGGACTCAGTACAATGTTTGGCATATGCAGATGATGTAGTGTTATTTGCGAAAACGAAAGAAGAGCTTAAAATGGTGTTCAAAAAGATAGAGCGACAAGCGTTAAAAGTGGGATTGGAGATAAATGAAGAGAAATCAAAGTATATGATTTTAGGGAATAGGAAGCAGGAGGAAACACAAAATCTCACAGTGAGAGCACTAGATACAAACAAGCAGTACATTCTGAACATAACAAATCAAGTGGTGTATTTGGGGGCGGAGATTACAAGTGAGGGTAATTACAAAAGTGACATACAGAGAAGAATAACAGCGGGATCGAGATGTGTGGGGGCCTTAAAGAACATACTAAGTGATAAAAACATATCAAGACGTACAAAAGTGCGTATATACAAAACAGTTATAAGACCCATAGTGACCTTCGCGAGTGAAACGTGGGTGTTAACAGAAGAAATTGGGAGCATGTTAGAAATATGGGAGAGGAAGGTACTAAGGACAATGTTTGGGGGTATTAAAGAAAATGAAGAATGGAGAAGAAGAACGAATAAGGAGCTAGCAGACATATACCAGGAGAAGAGTATCAGAACAGTTGTACAGCAAAATAGGTTAAAATGGCTGGGACATGTAACAAGACTAGAAGATGAAGACCTAACGAAGAAAATGTACAGAATGGAGATAAGTGGAAGAAATAGGAGAGGAAGGCCAAGAAAAACGTGGTGGGAGGGCGTAAGAGAGGACCTACAACACCTCGAGCTAACGATGGAATGGGAAGCAATGGCCAAGAACAGAAAGTTATGGAAAAAGAAGATACAAGCCATAGGCCTATAGGCCTGCAGTGCTGATTTATATATATATACTAGTGGAAGATTTACCTTTAACAAAGCCGTGCTGCTGTTCAATAATTTGCGGTGATAAAGCAGGATATATACAGTTATGAACCAGCCTCTCCAGAAGTTTAGGTAGGCTAGATAAAATAGAAATTGGCCTGTAGTTTTAAACTTTATGACGGGAGTCGCCTTTGTGCACTGGGATGATGTAGGCCAATTTCCACGGATCAGGAAAGGTGCCTTCCTCTAAACACCTATTAAAAATTAAAGTGAGTGGGATGTACAGGGAGGAAGCAATCTGTCTAAGAAAGTAAGGAGGGATTCGGTCTGGTCCTGCGCCTTTCTTGGTATCTAGTGACTTTAATCCTTTTAGGACTTCTAGTTCATCTAAAACAATTTGATGAATGGATGCTAAGCCAGAATCTTGTGCCCCCTGTGCCAGCTCATCGAGATTGAAAGAGTCGTCTATAGAGAATTGTTCAAATGTGGATTTGAAGAAGTTGGAAAACATGTTACATATGTCTTGGGCATCATTGGATTTACGCGAACGACATAACACTGGGATATCCAACATAACACTGGGATATCCATTCTGCCATTCACAATGCAAATGTTCTACGCCGGATCAGTTGGCGGCATAGTGGGGGTTTGTTTACATCTGGTTTACGTTTTGATTTGCCCCAGCGGTCGTATGCCACGATCACGTGACGAATCGAGGACCCGGCATGGAACACCAGCGCTGCGAGTGGGAGATACTGTACTATTAAAGAAATTACATCTCAGAAGTTAGCTCAAATCAAGATAGGTATGTCAAAACTGTTAAAATTAGGATATGTGCTGCAAGTGAATAATTATTACAATAAATTCCGCTGTTCATACATAAATTCACTCACCGCTTCATATTGTCAAACACTTGCTGTAATTCTTCCACAGTTATGTTTCTGATGTTCACTTCAATTGCTTGTTGCAGTTGTTCATTGGTATGAAGGCAATTTTTATAAATGTTGTTTTTCAACCGTCCAAATGGGTAAAAATCTGGGGGAGTAAGATCTGGACTTTGAGGTGGCCACAATCCTTGACTGATAATTTGGTCATCGTAAAACTCTTGTATGTATTGTATCTTCCATTAAAACAGTTGGCCGACCGGAAGACTACACTGGTAGGATCTACCGTTTACTGATTAGCGGTCAGCTGATTTTGCGGTAGATGGATCGGATTAAGTAATTTACGAGCGCTTTTTTGGCAGGGTAGTAAACATAACCTCTAAAAACTAATGTTAATAATAATCTAGACGCTAAAGCTTACAAAGCACCAGCCTCTACACCGCTCGGTTTGCTGATAATACATACATATAATAATAATTATTATATTCAGTACATTATGAGAAGAGGACAAGTCCTATAGTTTTAATTTCCACATTAAATGAACAACGAGACAGCTGATGTATGAAAAGTAAAACATTTAAACAATTACAGCTTTTTATTTAACGTTTTAAACTTTTTCAGTACATCTTTCACTATGAAGCTGCTTGCCCCTTGTCGCAATTCTTTTACCCATTCTGATTCTTACAACTTCTTTTGCAGGAATGTATATATCAGTTATAACTGCTGCTGTATTCTAGAAATCAAAACGTTGAAAGTTATATTGTAGGTTAATAAAGTAGAAACTGCAGATTACCTCAATTTCTTTTTTACGTCTAATCGAGTTTTCCCCATTGATTTCTATCAAAATATACTTTGCATATTCTGGAACCATCCGTGGAAATTCAGTTTGAGCGGCGCGTATTTTTGCGTTGCATTTTTTGGGAAGGCTTTTTACTTCCAAAGATGCAAGAGCCTGTCATTTTAGTTAACGCTTAATTGACAATCAAGTTTCATTGTAAGTCATTTAATTGTCATTGCCATAGCCACTGTTCAAATTTCCATTTTAGATTACTGCGCATGCGTAGTGGATCGTAACCAATCAAAAATTGGCCCGTGTTTGCACGACTCTTACTTATTATCCATTCACAAAACTCGTGAACTGTCAATGTCAAATTTTTTAAATATTTGCTGAGTGTACCTGGAAATTACAGTTTTTTGGGAAATGTACTTCGAATCTAGTGATTTCTGGTAATATTTAAAGTTAGGTTATGTTATGTGTGTCATAAGTTTTTCCTTGTAATAATTAACTATAGACTTTTTTCCCTTTCCAATAATAAAACCTTCTTTCGTTTCTGTTCCATTACAATTGAAGTGTATACACAATAATTAAAGAATTTTGGAGATTATTTTCTTACAAGAAAGTATGACACAAGTCAAGTTTTTAAATTTCAAAAATTTCAGTGCTGCCAAAATCAGCAAGCAGAAGTTCCAAAACTGGATTTAAACAAGGTACCAACTTGACAGCGTTTTGACAGTTCACGAGTTTTGTGAATGGATAGTATCTATATACAGGGACTCTACCATTCACCTACAGACCTAAGTTAAGACATGACTAGATTTTCTCTTTCTTTCCAAGGCCTACCCTAAATGAGTTTGTTTTTTTGGACACAGGAAGGTATGAATGGCATTGTTAACCTAAAAAGTTTAAAATTTAACGTCACTTGATTCATATTAATAAACTGAACTCTTACCTTTTCCCACTTTACAACCAATTTATTTTAGTTTTGAAAAAAGGGATTAATAATACTAGAGTAAAGATTTGAAGATAAAATAAATAACGATTGCACAACGAAAATGACAGTTTAGTTACCAACAAAGAGCCTTAGTTACCACGAGTACCAGTCCTTACTTGATTTCAATATATAATGCTAAAACTCCGTAGTCAATTAGTCACGTGGGTATCAAATATTTTTCAAGGCACAGTAGTAGAAAAGTTTGCAATTGTTTGTTTTGCAATAACTGCTAAGCAGAGGTTTTCACTATTTTGATAAAATTCTATAAACGATGGGTTAATTGTGATCTCCACATTCAAAATGTGATTTTAAGGGGTCGGTTACTAAAGATGCAGTAATTTTCATAGCCTTTCCTACCGGTTGAAAATATGTAATTGTCTTTATTACAATGTTGCTAGTATTATATATTAAGGAAATGAAATATCCCATTATAAAGATCCTCTGCCTCGTAAATATATTAAGTCTAATAGTGACGTACAACTGTTAAGACTAGTCAACGTTTCCACACAAGTACAATCGATTCGTTCTTCTAAAATGTGAACAAGTATTCTGCCACTGCCTCCTACACTTACAAGCCATGCTATTGGAGATTTGGCAACGCTGCTGGTAGGCAAGTTTTTTACTATTCATTTATAAATGTCTGTTCAAATGCGGTGTGTGATTAAATATTTTTATGTTGAACTGCTCTAAGTTTGAAGAAATATGTTTATTTATATTACTGTACTGTTCGTGATAAGTGAAAGTAAAATTGCTGCTAGTGTTTATGGGATTTTATTAAGTATTTCACAACAATCATTTTTAGCCCATTTCTTCTAACTTTTAATTTTATATTTAGAATACCACGAAGACGATGTGTACCGACACGACAGTACCTTAAAAGAAAATCGTATGCAAACTATAACAACATTTTCTTTTCCAATGGACAAGATCAGAAAGAAAGCATGGCTTTGTGCAGTAATACGACAACATTGGACCCCAACAAAAAGTGCTGTCGTGTGGGAAATCCATTTTAATAGAAAAGACATTTGAAACAGTTAAAAATAAGAGTGGGAAACTGCAGAAGCTGATGCTGCATTACCCTCGATTAGCTGACAATGCTGTCCCAAGCGTATTTCCAAATTTACCAGCATATTTGTCATCAAAAGCACCTCAAGAAAGGACAAATCCTGAATGTAGAAGAAAACAAATATTGGAAAGACATGCACGGAAAATGAAAGTGTTTTTAAATGATGACATTAGCAGTTTTTCGAACTTTATGGAACAATTTACGTCACACAAATTTAGATGTTACCTAGCAAATAAGTTTATTATGTTCAAATAAGATCATTTACAGTAGCACCACCATAGTTTTTGCATATATGTTGTACTCCCAATCAGCAGTGGTGTATAGAAAATTACAAACTTTAAAATAATTAGGTGTTACAGAAATGTTCTTTTATCCATGGGTTACATAGGTTAAGTTGTTTTATTTTTATAAATATACTGTTACATGTTTGTATGACTGAGTATGTAAATAATTGTCACAATTACAGAAGCTATCTTTAGTTAATTACAGAGTAACATATGATAAAGTGTAAAATTGTGATCTTTTTAAAGCAAAATGATTTCAAATTGGAGTAATTTAGGACCACCAACTACCAGAGATGCAATGTTGCCAAGTCTAACAGCATGGCTTGTAAGTGTAGGAGGCAGTGATTCTACTAATGGCCATTGTAGCAGACATACCAAATTTCACCATATTTGTCACTTCACACAAGTTTTTTATATTCTGCTTCATTAAATTTGGTATTTCTGAGTACTGATGAGTATTTAGTTTCTTGTAACACACGATCTTGGTGACATCTGTTATAAAACTTCGCTTATCAGGAAGCAAACTTTTTAGGGTATTGAACAGACTTGTTATAAACAATGAACAGACGACGCTTGCTAGTATATGTTTGGTAGGTGCATTACAATTTCTGAAAAATGTGTTGAAGTATGTAAGGGTTACAGCAGTTACTGAAGATTACCAAAAATTACCAAATTATCTCTAATAATATAAGTACATGCCGGCAGTACAGCTGAGTGGTGTTGCACATCTCACGGCACTTGTAAAAGTTAAGCAATAGTCTGCTGGGTCAGTACTTGGTTGGGTGACCATCTGGAGAGCGGGCGTAGTGTTGTAGCTAGACAGGCTCCACTACCTCAAGTACCTCCGCCGAATTTAAAAATGCACACATCTTCAGCGGCTCATCAAAGTTTCACCGGTAATTATTTAAATTCGGCTGTTTTCGCGGCATTAATTGTCATTTGTTTTCTAGCGTTCGTCGAAAGGACGCGCACCAATTTCCCAATTGTTTTTCATGGCGTCGTTTTGTGTTCAACTTTTTCCTAACCTCAAATTATGGACTGAACCTATATTACGGGCTGCATTTACATTACAGCAACGGAAATCGCTTGGATTGTCTTGAGTATGACTCTTCGTATACATGCATAAATTTTCACGGGCCTAACTTAGCTAGTTTTAGGCTAAACAGTACCTGGTCTCACCGATCTTGTATCGGGAGCTCGAAGGACACACTTATGTAGTTCTTGGGGCTGCTATGGGCCGGATCCTGCTGCAACTCCTGCTTGATGCTCTGGAGTTCTTCCCCTCTGGGTTGTATCGGCTTGCTGGCCTCCATGCAGATATTGGAGTTTGTCTGCTTCGGCTTTGAGGTTACGTACACTGAGCTCAGAGAACTTATCAACTTTTTGTGTCGGATATTGATACAAATACTCCCACTCGACCACGAACATGCACTCATTAAAAGGGTATGCTTTTTGTGCTGATATAAATTGATTTATTATATGAAAATTTGATGTTACTGGAGTACATTTTTAACATGTCAATTCATAATTAATTTCTTTTGTTCCCTCCCACATATACGCTATAAACAATTGCAAGTTAAATATTAAATAAAAAACGGATATGAACCAAGTTCAAAATAATTACTTATAACACTAAATTTGTCTATAACTAAAACTATTTACAAAATTCTTATTCTTAATATTATTGTCTACATTTATAATTAGTTAACCGTGTCTTTTCGCCACTGCACGTTTATTTAAATTGCTTTTAAATGTTCACACACGTCACTGCACTGATTAATTTTTATTCGAGTATTTCCTGCACCAAGGCGTCTTTTGAATTCACCTGTTTGTTTTTCCACACAATTTTTGGTCCATCTGCTGTGTCATTTTCTTGGCTTTTTTACTATGGCTTGCTGATTCTTACAATTTCCATTAAATGCCTTAATGCCTGCCTTCTTAGCTGCTCGTTGCAACGTTCATTAGGTTATCTAGCTTCTACCTTTCTTTTAAAACCCTGACAAATATTTCACTGTTTAATTTACTTGAACTATACGCTTCATTTCCTTACCTTTGCAATCCCTTTTGGAATCAATAGTTTGGCTATTACTTTTGCACAAATTTTTTATTTTAAATTGATCTTACAGTCAACTTAGATCCCTGTGAGAATTGAGCTTTACGTATTGCGTTCTGTATTTAATTATCCTGCTATTAATAGCATCTCTTTACAAATGCCCTCATTCTATTAAATTCAAGTTTTAGTCTTGCAGTTATATAAAATACCTCATTCTGAGCTTTAGTGAAATGTCCATTAATTTGGCAATGCTATCAGAGTTGAGTTGTAGGGCTTAAGACCACTGCAATATATATATATACACAGTAAAATATTTTTCCTTGACTGGGACAGGGGTTGGAATAACTCCAATGTCAGTGCTACACAGAAGTACCAAGCTTTAATGGTTAGATTGAAATAAAACCACTTGTATGTAATTGCCTGACGTTTCGTTTTTATTTAAAACTTTCTCAAAGGCTAGGGAAAAAATGTACAAATAAGCAACGTTGTTATAAAACTTATTGTGAGTGACGTCTTACCTAACAACTTATGGAAACCAAAAACATGTTTTTTAAGGACGTGATGATATTTAAATTTGAACAAATTCATCGGCAAAAAGGCAGTAGGCCACCAAAGTTACAGAGCTAAGCTACACATAACATATCTACACTTAATCCTGCATTGGGCAGGTTACAAATTAAAAGTTCACTAACACATTTAAAATTTGATTTACAATAATTTTATTAGCTTTTTGGCCAAAATGGCCGTCAGTTTGATAAAAATCGTGGTATTGAAAATTATTTCTAAGCAGGCAGCGACAGGGTGTCTGAAGGTTGTTAGAGCCGCGCATGAGCGAAGCGCAAGGCGTCCAAATATTACGAGGGATGTTCAAAATGGAAATGACCAAGCATTAATAAAGAAGTTATATCACAGATCAGGTTATATGAATTTTAAAAATTACTTGTACACAGATTTTGGCTCTGCATTTTTACTGCCAAATTTAATGTACGAACAACTGTATTCATAAATTTGTGTCAATTTTAAGATGATTTTATTAATACAAAATAATTTTTTAAGTATTAAAGTAGATGCAAATCAACTAAGAAATTTATTTCATATTCCAGATTCGATATCTATTTACAATGCGGGCCAGAAACTACACCGCGAGATGATGTTGCTTTGCAAGTGTCAATAAGCATACTGGAAGGTTTCATTGTACTAAATTCGCTACAAAATGGAGTATGGGATGAAGAACAGCGTCGAACTGCACCACCAATTAAATGCGCAGACAGTTTTGAAATCACCATACTGGCCGATTTCAGCCAATATAAGGTATTTAAAATCTGTTGCTGTCACTCTCGTTAGGGGAAAGCGGGGCAAAGTGACATAGCTAAGCTTCACATCACTTTCTCCAAGAAAATATTATATCGAGAGATCCAAAAAAAACTGTTCCTCAGCGGGCTTTGAAATTCAAACATTTGAATAATATGTTGGTAGCACTGTAAGTCTATGTCAAATTCTAGGTTAGCAGGTTTGAATTTCACAGCCCGCTGAGGAACAGTTTTTTTTGGATCTCTCGATAGAAAGCAGTTATTATGCAATGGATATTGCAAATTATACATTTAGCTAACTGTATGCTGAATTTGAAAGTGATAAGGGCTCAAAAAATATTTTTTTATGTTTTAGGAAAAAGTGCACTATTTCACTTTGCCCCACAAGGCAGGGCAAAGCGAAATTTTTAGTGGGGTAAAGTGAAACTAATAAATCTTTGGTCTTACAACTGAAAATAAACTTTGTTACAAATATTAAATACCAAAGAAATCTTAAATACTAAACAAACTGAATTTTGCCGTATCGCAAAAGAATAGGTTTTTTTTTAAGTAAGCCTAATATTTCTTGTCGATATACTAGGCTACTGTTGTCCTTTTCCGGAAAAACAGAGATATCGTTATGCTGCTGGTAATTCCTCATGAAATTGACTTGGAAACTATTCGGATTTTCTCCGTCTTTCATAACTTTGGCTACAAATTGTTTTACGGCCAGTGTCTTCTCATTCTTCAACGCCACGAGAATAAAACTGTTTACGGTAAACATTTTCTTGTGCCAGAGTAAATTGTTGTTCGGGGTCGAATTCTTTTGTTGAATCAGAAAGAGTAGAATCATCACCTTCATCGCCGAAGTTATAATTGTCAGAATATTCTTCACACAAGTCTGCGACGTTATAGATTTCTTCTTCGGTTGAACTTGCATTTGTTTTAGAATTAGGCTTCTTCTTTTTTTGGGAAACTGGAGGAGAAACTAGTTTTCATTTTGCTTGTTTTGGAACTTTAACAGCTTTAGATTTTGTTTGTTTCAATTCATTCATATAAGGCGATGAAGTAATGCAGTTTTACTGCATCAACAAAACACTTTCTTTGTTTTAGGGACATCCTTCGGAAGAGGCAGAATTTCAGCTCGAGATAGTAGAACGCTTCTTACTAAAGTTTCATCTACATCTCTTGAAGTCCCTGGATGGGGCGGTGTATTCTCCTATTCCAAAGTTTCATATACAGCTTCTAGATCTTCTCTATTGTTTGTCTCCGAAGTAGTCTCTACAGATGATTGTAGAATTAGGGTTGAAGATGCTTGTAAAGTTTGATCTGTCCGTTCTATTACCTCTGATGGAGCAAACTCAGCATCTGTAAATTTGTGCGGATCAAATGGATATATTCCTGCAGCTCTAAATCCGCTCTCCGCATTAGATAATGTGGCTGCTCTAGGATACGCTTTCCCAAAAATTAAATGCCGCAGCTCTTGCTGCCAATGTATTCTCAGGGGTTCTTATTGAAAGTTCTAGGTGTCTTGTTAAATAGCAACGGATCCAATCTTGTCCAGCCAATGCGGTCGCTTTATTAAAAGTATGGGGTATCTTGTTTGGTTCAGCATATTGATATGCTAAACCGTGAAGTTCTTGCATGGACAACCCAAAAAAACGTTCTTCCATCTGCAGAATGTGATTGACCAAAGCAACTTTTTGCTCAACATTAAAAACAGGAGTGAATCTTTCCAATTTTTTCGTTGATGCTTCCTCTTCAGTTTGTTCACTTTTAATTCTTCTGTGTAGACTGGCAACAGGAATATTGAACTCTTTAGAAGCTTGGTTTTGACTGAGGGTGCCCAACTGAACAGCATGTACTGCAGATTTCATAGCTTCCACAATCCATTATTGTTGGTTTGTATTCCTTTTGTAGTTCCTTATTACCAATCTTAAACAATACATACCTATGTTAATTAAGTTAGGTATTTTATATTGTTTGGGGCAAAGTGAAATGAATTTCAAATTTCCCGCCACGAAAATTTCACTTTGCCCCAAATCCGCCCAAGCAAAGTTATGCATTTTAATATTTTCTTACCATAACCTATATTAATGCACGTTGCATCAAAACGTATAAAAATGGATGCATTTTAAATGGCATCATAGGGATTACCAAAAAACCAACATGTTTGGACGTAAAACCTTACACACTTACCTCTCAATATTAGATAGCAACACTCGAAAAACACTTTTTATTTATTTTAACTAACGACTGAAGCTAAATGCACGGCTACCGTGATAGACGACACTGACATCTCTTACTCGGCCTGTCAAGTTGGAAAATTTTCTGTGATTAAAGCTGCCTAAGGTTACTAAATCATAAAGGAACCGCCAACTGTGCAAACATATATCTTTTGCCTCTTTTTATTTGGGGTTCCTGTCATTAGTGTCTCACTCTCACCCTCACTTTCTTACAATGTTCTGTCCTTTTTAATTTGGGGGGAACAAAATCTTGGAATCGAATGGCGGTACCTTTATGTATTTAGTGACCTTAAAGCTGCCTAGAGTCCTTATATTAATAGAGTACCGCAAACCCGCCATATTTGCTCTGAGAAAAAGGCAGGAAACTTAAAATGTCAAGGTGACGCGACATTTTCAATTACAGTATATTTTTCATGTTTTAAAGCAAATATGCACATCAACGATAATATTAGAAAAAGAGTTACACTACACAAGGGAAAAAGAAGCTCTAGTATAATACTACTTAGTTTCTTTAACAATTTGCATTTCATAACCTACAGCTTTTAGTAGCAATTCTTTTACGTTTGAAGTTTAGATCTGTGTTTACTGATTTTAAGTTGTATACAAGCAAATACAATATATTTAAACAATGATATATATAAGTAGTAGGTAGGTACCTACCTAATTCTACTTTCAAGGATTTCTATATCACAATTATTTGATATTAGTGGCGCTCCTTTAAAGTAAAAATCTTTTGGGATAATAGATCTTACGAAATGAATTTAAGTAAATGACTATTATTTATATTAAACAGAAACATACAAATTGTTTGTAAACGTTTTACTCTTGAACATAACACTTTAATATAATACATCTGACTGTACAGTCATTTTCGCAAGTACAAGCATTGCAATGCTTTTACTGCTGCCACGAAACTGTAAATTGCTAATGTATTCTTCATTTTCAGCACTACTCAAATCTCAGACTTCCTCAATTTCGAAACCTATAAAATAATTTTCATTATAATATACCCTTTACATAGTTCGTATTTCATACTTAGCTACCACAGTCACTTAAATGTCTGGCACGTGATTGTATAGTAGGGTTTACAGAAGGATAAGATTCAGCTAAAAAACAGTACGTATTCTCGCTTTTCTTGGAGGAGGGCTGTAAAAATGTGTTGCTGTAAAGGTGGGAATGGAGTTCCATTTTCAATTAATTTCTTATTGTCAATTCTTTCAGATTCAAATTAATTTTCTTTAAAATGTGCCTGAAACAAAATTATGATACACACTGATAAAAGTCACTTGCATTAATGGAAAATGTAAAAGTAAAACTGAACTTACTTCACAAATACTTGCTCTAAGGGGCAATTTTCCTTTATACAGTTTAACCAGATTAGTTCCTTGGAGTATGTAGAACAATCTAACCCCGTTTTCGGAACGATTTTTGCAACAGGGCACACAGCAGCCCGGCATTTTCTATCTATAATTAATACTTGTTAATTTTTAAAATATGAAATGTGCACTGAACTTGCACAAAAAACGAAGAAACAGTGAAGTATAACCACAACTTCAAATTCCAACTGAATTATTTGACATACGCACAGCTGTTACAAGGCGATAGTAGGCAACTATTCCCATTTCTAGAGGCAGTAATATGGAAGTAGAGAAAAATTAATGCTTTTGTTAGGGCCTACACACATTTTTTACATTACACAGGAATGCTTATACTAAGTACACACAAATCTTAAATCTGCAAACAACCTAAATTAGTACCTTTGTACAAATATATTGTTATAAACTTTTTTAATGTAGGTGGATTTTACTACCTCTAGGAACATTGCACAGTTTTACATTTAAAATGTTTGCTGCAATTAGCATCTCGTGATTTTACAGTGTATCCGCCATATTTGCTCCCAAAATACAAAACACTGGCGCAATCAATTGCGGTACTCGATTAATGTAGGGACTCTAACAGCCGTATTCATAGTCGTTCGCCAGCGGTACGCCGGCGAGTCGCCGGAGTTTCGTTATGAATAGTATGTTGGCGGCACTGTACGTCTATGTCAAATTCGAGGTTATCAGGTTAGGTTTTCCGTCAGTTTTGACAGAAATTGACACAAAATCTAACCTGCTAACCTCGAATTTGACATAGACGTACAGTGCCGCCAACATACTATTCATAAGGAAACTCTATGAATACGGCTGTAAAGCTGCCCAGAGCCAGTAGATATAGAGAGTACCGCCATTCTTTGATCCGCGAAAATGCCGCTATCGCCGCCATTTTTGTTCCCACCAGCAATGACTGATTCAGGTATGTCTAAAATTTTACTTGAAATTGGCAAGACTGTAAGTCTGTGTCAAATTCGAGGTTAGCAGGTTATGTTTTGCTCCAGTTTGTGTCAAAACTGACGCAAAAACTAACCTGCTAACCTCGAATTTGAAATAGACTTACAGTCTTGCCAATTTTAAGTAAAGTTTTGGATTGCCAACAAACGTCACGTTGACTGAATTGTGTTACAAACCTCAAAGTGACGCATATGTCAGAGGAATAAACATGGCGGACGTGGCGGTACTCTCTATATCTACTGGCTCTGAAGCTGCCCGTATCGCTACACCATCTGTTGAGCGTTGTAGTAACTATTACAATATTGGTACCTAATTTAAATTACCATTTGTCTAATTTTAATAAACATCATTACCGGCAGTTTCAAATAATCATTAAAAATGTCTCAAAAGAAAAAGTGTGTGACTAACTGTAGTTTATGTAGGTTAGAAAATGTATCTTTCCATAGTTTTCTTGCAAATATACAGGGTGTTTGTAGATCGCTAGACAGCTTGTAACTTCGTTAATAATAGACATATCGAAAAGAACTTTCTTTTGTTTTAAATGCCAGTATACAACCTAAAAATTCACGTAAACCAATTTAAGCCATGGCCTCCTATTTTTACGTAGTAATACACAACTTTGTTTTTTTAAATGGAACACCCTGTATATTTTTACATATTTGAAATCAGCACTAAAAGTACTTTATGATAGCATTCTTAAATTTAAATTTTGGAATTTATTATTTTTCAAAATTAAAAAATTTTTTTAGCCAAAGTAGGCCATGAACCATGCAGAATCGCTAACAATCGAACGAGAAATGCAAAACAAACTCCACTTGGCTCTAAAAATTTCTCATGACCGAATTATAGCAGCAAACGTATGTTTTTTAAATGGGACAATATGAGTTTTATTAAACAGTTGAAAACTACAATAAAAGGGCTTTCCAATGGTGTACCATATTCGCCATTTTGTTTAGCAGTAGCTTTTAAAAAATGAAAAATACGTAAAACAATTTAAAAATAAATGTTATTGTTAAGGAAACTCATAGTATTCCAATTAAAAAACCATAGCTTTCAATTGTTTTAGTACGTTTAGTGCTATAATTCGGTCATGCGAAATTCTTAGAACCAAGTGGAGTTTGTGTTGCATTTCTTGTTCGATTGTTAGTGAATTTGCATAATTCATGACCTTCTTTGCCTAAACACTCTTTTTTACTTCCTTTTACAATAAAGGAAGTATTGGATTCACCCCAAAAATTCGAAATTGAGTTTTCAACAGATCTTCACGTTTTAGAGTCCCATTATCCCAAAAAACATATTTTTTTTCATTGGTCTGTGTGTCTGTCTGTCTGTCTGTCTGTCTGTCTGTCTGTCTGTCTGTCTGTGAACAGAATATCTCAAAAACGGAAAGAGGTATGGCGTTGAAACTTCATATATAAGTTTTGTGTACTATGTAGATGCGACAGCAAGCTTTTGAAGAAAATCGCATAACCGGAAGTAGGTGTTTACTCTTGTGATTTTTCAGTTTTTTTCGATTTCTCCAAAAACGGCTCTAACGATTTTTTTAAAACTTTATATTTTTATTACATTTTTAATGTGTATTGATGTGAGATAGGCGATTTTCCAGTTGAATATTTCTAAAATGGGTTTCTTTTGTTTTTTTGTCTACTTTTTTTATTAACTCTTATTTTAAATAGAACACCCGGTATATTATTACATTTTTGAATTCAGCTTAAAATTCTAGAGAAAATTTGTCTCTTCAACTAACGCTCTATTTTGTACTGTTTTTGCAGAATTTGTAATTTTTGAAAATTTTTGACAAATGCTTAAAACATTTTAAATCAAATTTTTGGCTAATTATAAAATCACTGTAAAAGGAAGTTGTGTGCGTGTATCACACCAGATTTTTAATTTTGAAAAATAGTAAGTTCCTAAACTTAAATTTAAGAATGCTATCATAAAGCACCTTTAGCGCTGATTGCAAATATCTAAAAATATACAGGGTGTTCCATTTAAAAAACCAAAGTCGTGTATCACTGAGAAAAAATAGGAGGCCATGGCTTAAATTGGTTTACGTGATATAAGTATACTTTTTAAAGCGATGAGATCTGTTTATTATATAAGTCACTAAAGTACCAATCTCTGAAACTCTGAACTGATTTGTTGTTAATTTCTGATGGTACGTAATTATAAATTTTCGCAATATTGTGAGGGAAGGATCTTTCAAAAAACGCAGATTTGTGAAGAGGGGGAGTAAGAAAATCCTTTCTTCTAATGTTAATATTATGTACGTCAGATCTAAAGCAAATTTTATTGTAGAGATAGGGAGGTGTTTTTGTAATAACAAATTTATGAAAGAGTACAGTAGTACTAATTTATATACAGTGTGTTTCACTTTACATGGAAGCACCCCTGTATTTTCTTTGTTTTTGTATGAATCCATCTGAATTTTTTACTAGTTGTACAACTCACCAAGATGCATCTAGTCAGGTCCTTGAGTGCAAATGACGTTGTTAGCCTGGCCTACTACGATCAAGAACATGGGTCGCATTGTCAATATTTTGCATCGCATTAGAGTTATAGCAAAAAGTTATTAAGAAAAGTTGTTTAGAATCAAAAGAGTACCCCAGATACCGATTTTCGTTTAATAATTGGAATTTTTAATTTTTATCCATAAATCCGTCCAAGTCCCAAATTTCAACTTTTAATTTGGTATCCAATGGTGCCATAGGGAAACAACATTTTTATTATTGTTGCAAACGTTATTAGCTTTTAATAATAGCTGAATTACGTTTAACTGTTGCTGATAAAGTAGAAATAATTAGAATTACTTGTAAAAATGCAAGATCCAATAGAGAAGTAGCTAGAATATTTTATGGAAGGCATCCAGGGCACGCACCTATTTATCCTGGAACTGTTTCAAAAATTAATCAAGTTTTTCATTTAACTGGAAATGTTAAGTAGTCCAATAAGCAAGGGTTTTTTCCAGGAAAAAAATGTAGAAGTTCTTTTCTCAACAGTTCTCTATGTTTTTTGGGGCGCTGAATCCGAATCTGAGGTTTGCCACCTCACCAGACGTCGGCTTCACAACGAAAATTGCAAAAAACCTCAATTTTTCGGCACTATTTTGAGTTTTTTGACTATAACTCAAAAACTAAGCGTCTTTCGATGATACAAACCACATAGCAAATTAAACTAGACAAAATTTCCTTTAAAATGCATATAATAACTCTCAATTTTGGAAAATCCATAACACCACTAGCGCTTGTTCAAGAGAAGCCATTTTTTAACTCTTCGCAAATAAAGTCGAAAACGCTATTCTACTATATAACATATTATGTTCTGCCAGCCTTTTGTCGATCGCGCTTGGATGATGGTAAACAGATGGAAGAGCTTTACCTTTACCTGGCTTTAGAAAACATACATTAGGAGACGTCAGGGTTCCAGTTATAATAACTAGGAGGCCTATATCCTCACCAACCACTACAACAGTTTCATGCTCTGCAGCAAGGGATTGGGCTGTTTGCACAATCAGAGTGTCTGCATCTTCACTTGCTTGCTTCCTGTCGATTTGGGCTGCACCGAATTTCTGTAGAAACATGTTAATGAATCTGCTTTTGTTGTAGGTATTAGACAGAAATTTCTCCTGGGGGACTGTGGGCACCATTTTGTCATTGAATTGGATGTCAACTGACTTATTTTGTGACCACACAACTCTGTGCAGGAGGAAACCCCCATCAACCACGTATTGTGGAAAGTCGTCCAATATAGATGTATCAGGTTCTGCTCGTAAAGTTTTGTACAGTGATGATTTTGTCCCTTTTCTCATAAGACCACCGTTCTGTTCATCAAATAGAGCAAGTGGAAACGGGCTCAGTTCGTGTGTCAGGAACTCCTCGAGTTCCTCGTCTGACCCTTTAACAATACTCATGCGTCGAAACAGGGTGGTTGGATTAACAACTACAGGTTGATCATGAACCACAATTGAAGATTTCATGGTGGCAAGAGATAGCACTCTATCGTTAAGCTTAAACTTAACTGACTGGAAATTGTTACCAACAATTGCCAGTATTTTGTCAATAAGCTTGACTTTTTCCTCCTTGGACAAGTGGCAGATTATTTTCTCATCACCCACGACCCCTGTGCTTAAGGAAATTAGCTCAGCTGTCTTGGGAAAGGGTGGCTGTTGGTGGAACCACTCCATCATTTTGTTATAGATTATCCCAACTTTAAAGTTAAGATATGCATTTTGTAGGAAATTTTGTATACTTTAATTCGGTATATGATTAATATCTTCGAAAAACGAGTATTTTTCGAGTTATAGTAAAAAAAAATTGAAAGACTGCCGAAAATTTCAGTTATTTTGTCTTGTTCGTTACGAAGCCGACGCCTGGCAAGGTGGCAAACCTCATATTTGGATTCAGCGCCCCCAAAAACATACAGAACCTTTGAGAAAAGAACTTCTACATTTTTTTCCTGGAAAATGCGTTTCTGAACCTTTGATGATTCGACTAGCCCAGACCAAGAAAAATAGTTCGAAAGCATCCCTTGGAGAAAATGATTTTGGCGGCTTATGACGCTAATCCTCATAGTAGTATTAAGAGATATGGCATTAAATGTAACTATTGCACCATCGAAAATTGGGCGCTGCTTGCATCGTCAGAAACTAAGTGCCAGGATAAATAAGTGCACGCCCTGGATGCTTTCCATTAAATATTCTAGCTACTTCTCTATTGGATCTTGCATTTTTACAAGTAATTCTAATTATTTCTACTTTATCAGCAACAGTTAAATGTAATTCAGCTATTATTAAAAGCTAATAACGTTTGCAACAATAATAAAAATGTTGTTTCTCCATGGCAGCATTTGATACCAAATTAAAAGTTGAAATTGGGGACTTTGACAAATTTATGGATAAAAATTAAAAATTCGAATTATTAAACGAAAAGCGGTATCTGGGGTACTCTTTTGATTCTAAACAACTTTTCTTAATAACTTTTTGCTGTAACTCTAACGCGATGCAAAATATTGACAATGCGACCCATGTTCTTGATCGTAGTAGGCCAGGTAACAACGTCATTTGCGCTCAAGGACATGAATAGATGCATCTTGGTGAGTTGTACAACTGATAAAAAATTCAAATCGATTCATACAAAAACAAAAAAAATACAGGGGTGCTTCCATGTAAAGTGAAACACACTGTATGTAATCGTACTTTCTAATGTCAAACATAGGCGAAAACTCTTTATATTCTATTTTTATCGAAGAAATCCAAATAGGGATCGTAGATTACATCACAATAATTAAAATTTGAAAGTACCAAAGATTCGCAGAGCATAGTTCTCAGTTTTATTTAAAAAATGTTTGTGTTCATAAATAATTCCTACTTTAACATAAGCTTTTTTGATAACAGCAGACATGTGCTCCTTGAATCTCAAGGTAGTGTCTACCTGTAGTTCTAGGTTTTTTGTGCAATTGCTAATTTGTAATGGAGAGTTATTATTATGATCTGTATATTTAGACAATTTACATACGTTTTACGAAGTGTGTTCTTACCAAATAGCATTACCGATGATTTCGATGGATTTAGTCTTAAAGTATTTTAAAGAATCGTGCATCAATCTATTTAGGTCTTCATTTATTTCATTATTAGAAATTTGAATATTTTTAGGATCAAATGAATACAGAAGTTGCGTATCATCAGCATACTGATAAAATTTACAAAATCTAAGAAATACGTTAAAGTTTCTAGTATATATTGTAAATAGCAAAGTAGATTCTTGTGGTACTCCACATTTTACAGGCAATTGATCGGATACTTGATTACTGACGGTAACACTTTGAACTCTACCTACCCCTAAGATAATCTTCTATAAGTAAAGTTGCACTAACATCAAAGCAAATGGTGACTTGCCCTCCTGTATTTCAAGGTAATATTGTGTAATTACTTCTTGTCTCTTGGAGTTATGACCTGCTGTCTTCCACATCAACCAGCACGTATCATAGGATAGTTCGCTTTCAATTTACTGCTTAAATGGCACACTATTGACTGTGATGCTGCACATTTTTTAGCTATCTGACGTTGACTAGGGTCTGTATTGCCTACTAAAGCAAGTATGTAGCTTTTTCTCTGAAGTGAGTTTTTTCTATGCATCTAAAAAATGTAATGGTAAAACATCAAATAAATTTCTTAATTTTTTGCCACTCGTCTTTTTCAATAATTTTAAAACATGCACAAATGTAGTAGCAAGCTTTACAAAGCAATTTTTGTACTTACACTCCTATAAAATGGTATTACTTAATCGTTTAAATGTATTCTTTTCAGGAACACTTGCTCGAATTTGTAGGTTATACACAAGAATTTCCTGAATTTTCTTTGAAATACTTTTTGCTGGCTATACAACATTTTTAACATTATGCAGCCTTAACAACACTGTATAAATGGTGGCTGCATACACAAACATGAAATTAAAAAAGTCGATTAATTAGTAATATGGATTTACAAGAATAGACGAATATAACTATTGAGTCTAATAAACTGATAAATACCTATAATAGCTTAATAATATAAAAACGAGATTTTATGATGTATCTTCTTAACAACTTTGAGAATCCGCATCTGGTCAGTAATGCAATATTTTCAAGAAAATATTCATAAAATGCAGCCTTAATTCCCCGTACGACAACGCCCCCTTCAACATGGAAATAATGCCTGGAACTGCAAACGTGCCAAGCCGTGATAGACGTCCAGTCTCCTATTAATCCAGGAGGCCGTGGTGTTATGGAACACATACTATAATAATATAAGATAGGTGGCGCCACTAGTTTTCTGTCAAAGTGCACATTTCACTTTGCCCTGCGATTTCACTTTGCCCCGCCTTCTCCTACATAATTTCCATATTTAGATTGCCATAAATGGCCAACACTACTGCGAGTTCCCCCAAAGAATACCTTATGACCGCATAACTCACTTAGCAATGGATGGAGACGTTTCCGTCATTCAAATATCGTACGAGTCATCTGCAGAGCCCCTCCCAATGCCATTCCCACGTGTTGATAATGATACTGATGACTTCGAAATAATAGATGCTAAGAAACCTGCTCCCCCTCGACTGCACGGTGCTCCGCCAGCAGGTTTTTTACAGCCTCCACCAGCAGGTTTTGTACAGCCTCCACCATATGAAATGAGCATGCCTAACAACCAGAGAGCTCCATCACTATTTAGTCCACCACCTGCAACTGCTCCGTATCCTGTAGGTGCACCTTACCCTACTGGTCCTGGAGTGCCCAATCTCTATCCCACCGGTGTGCCTGGAACTGTTGGTGTGTCGCCATATCCACCACCTAGAGCGCCAGGAATCCCTCCCCCACCATCTGGTGCTCCCATTCCACTTAACGCTGCTTCATCTAACTTCAGTTTTGTAAGTTCAAATTCTATATTAGTAAGTAGCTGCGCTTATGTTAGAATAATCTAGTGCTGTAGGTATCTATTCTGTTGGCTTTTATGGTTCTTGCTTATTTTTGTTTCTTATGTTAGCTAAAGCTTGCTCTATATGTTCTTTTTGTTTTGTGCTATTCTACAAAGAGGAGGGTGGTTTTTTAAATTGCATCGAAAAGAAAATAAGGGGAAACGTAATTTAAAATAGGAGTAGGTCTAGGAAGGGTTCTGCTGAGCACAACTCAGGAATTTTGATGTGAGGGTTAACTATTGTCTATTTAGGTATATGACACCCTGAATAAAAACCATGCCCCATTAACTGAGGAATATAGGTATCCCAAAATATTTACAAAAATCCAATTAAAGCCATTTAAAAATGCCTGGAGTAGATTCCTCTAATTAATTACACTGTCTGTTCAGTGCAACTTTTTACTATTACATGATAGAAGCTTACTATGACCCATTTCTACAAAAATGTTACCTTACAATGTTATGTGAAAAAAATTAATTCAGAAGCATCCAGGAATGATGGTCATTTCATTGTTGAACTTCTTTTTAAAAACATCCTGAACCTTTTAGCAGTTGTAGTGAATCACCTTTTGTTGTATTGCGCCTCATTAATTTTCTAGAAAAACACTTATGAAATAACTTACAATTGTATAAACAATATTCAGAATTTATGAATGAACAATTGGAAAATTATAACATAGAGGAAGTGTCAAATCTTTTTGTAAATTGTAATGTCTTTTATAGGGTGTTTCAATAAGGACTGACCGTTTTATTTTTTGGTAAAAGGACGGGGTGATTTTAATTCATTATGAAACTGATACATGGGAATTATAAATGGAATACAACATGATTCAAATGGCTGCCTCGGCTCCTTTAACAGACGATCATTCTTTCGGAAATAGTTTCCATGACTTTTGCACATAAATCCGGCGCTCTTTCGTCAATGAAGCACCAGATATTATGTTTGAGGTCAGAAATTGTTGCAGGGATATCAGAGTAGACTTTAGTGTTAAAAAAGATCCAAAGGTGAGTTGACATCGCCAAAATGAGAAATAACACTGTCAGGAAATATTGTCTTAATAACTCCTATACTTTGTGTGCGTCGCCAGCTTGGCCGAGCGGTTAAAGCGTCAGGCTGCGGTGCCACATAGGGAATCCATCCCGGGATTCCGGGATCCCGAAATCCCAGGATCCCGATCAAAATATGTAATTCGGCATACCGGAAATATTCCGGGATCCCGAAAATATACAAACGCTAATTCCTTAATTTATTGCGCTGTGAGCTTGAAATAAATGTGTATAGTGTATAATGTTAACGTATTATACAGACTGCATGCTGTATCCTATACACGGGCAGTATATTATCTTTGAATGAGTCGGGAATTTACCTAAGCAACTAAATATTAGTACATTCAGCAGGTTCATGATCCAGACCTTCACGAAGCACAAAGCGGCCTAGCGGATACGTACATTTCGGTTTTGAATTGGATACTGTGTGCGTCGTGTGATTGTTGTGTGAAAAAATACGTGTTTAAAACACTGATTCTTTACGTTAACTTTGATAGTAATATTAGTTGATAACAGATTGCATGTATGTATATTCTTATTATAATTATAAGTCATCTAACTTTTGTTTATTGTCCATTTAAGGTTATATATTACATATTCCTTCACGCAGTTAGTGCTATTACAATTCTTCTGTTAGCCTAAATTCAAGAATGGCCGATAATAACAAGTATTTTATACATCCGAAAAAAAATGACGATAATAAATCAATGTAAACTTTGTGAGAAAATTATAAATATTAAAGGAGGTTCGACCAAAGGTCTGCATGTACATTATAATTCTAAACATTCACAGTCACTAGAACAAATCACCCAAGCATCATGCTCTACAAACCCAGACACTGATACTAAGAACAATATCTTTGAACCAGATTCACTGCCACCTACACCTAAAAAACAAAGAAAAATTATACACTATTTTGTTTCGCCTGATGACAATTCGCTGGATGCCGTACTTGCCCGTATGACTTCCCTAGACGGATTACCATTGAGAGTATTTATCACATCTAGTGACTTGAGACAAGCACTGCAAGCTAGAGGATTGGGAAACATTCCAAATTTGGCAACTACAGTTTGTAGCAGAGTGATAGCTTATAAAAAGAAAATTGTAAATTTTTATATTCAAGAGTTGCAAGTATTCAAGAAAAAAGGGCAACACTTCACTTTGACGCTTGATGAATGGACTTCTGTCGCAAATAAAAGGTATATGAACATAAATGTTTATGGATTAGATTCAAATTCCGATAAATCTGACATAAAAATCTGGAACATCGGGCTAATACGAATAATAGGCTCAATGTCAGCTGAAGATTGTGTAGATGTATTGAATCATAGATTACAAAAATTCAATTTATGTATAAATAGTGATGTAGTAGGTGTTACAACGGACGGAGCAAGTGTAATGAAAAAGTTCGGAAATTTGATTAAACCAAAACATCAACTATGTTTTGCGCATGCTATTCACCTAGCCATTTTGGATGTGCTTTATAAAAGACAATCAGCACTAGCTCCAGAGAATGCAGGGATTGAAGAAATGTAAATGTCAGATACAGGCAGTAATAGTTAACGGTGAGGGAAATTTTGACGACGGAGGTTTAGACTTGGAAAACACAGAAACGGGAAATGACCACAATGAACTTACTAGCAATGATAATATTTATCCTTTAGTGGAGAAGGTCAGAAAAGTTGTTAGAATGTTTCAGAGATCTACAAAAAATCACATATTGCAAAATTATGTAACTACAAAACATGGTAAGGAACTTACTTTGATCCTAGATTGCAAAACTAGATGGAATAGCCTCCATACCATGTTAGAGCGGTTTGTTTGTCTGAAGGATTGCGTACAGAAGGCTCTAATTGATATAAAAAACTTATTCGTCATCACCGACACTGAATTTGAACTTCTGAGATTAATTGTTCACTGTCTCGAAACAGTTAAACTTACAGTAGAAGCAATTTGCAAAAAAGATGACTATACCACCAACAAGCAGGAACTTTGGCAACAAAAATACGATCAGGATTAGGTGATTCTACTTTAGACGCTTTAATTCTTTTGAGAGAATTCTTCCGTAGGAATAATAAGTAGTAGATAAGTACATACTAACTGGCCATTAACGGTGTGCCAGATTGACTGGGTTTCGAAAGAGATATTTCGGCGACCCTGATTCGCTTTGTCTCAGGCCATGTTCCTACATGGAATGAAGTGCCCAAACTTTACTTTACTTACTTACTATACCGCACATGCAGTGTGGCAGGTGGCGCCATCTTGCTGAAACTACATGTTGTTTAAGTTCACTCCATTCGATTCATGCCAAAAAAATTTATAATCATGTCATGATAACAATTGCCATCCACTGTCTCTGTAATTCCATTCTCATAATCAAAAAAGTACGGCCCAGTGACGATTATAATCGAACCAAAACTTTGATAATAAATTTTAACAATTTGTACGTGTTGTACATTATAGCATATCATTGCTAATTTTCCATATCTCTAGACTATAAGTACCAAATTTCAAATGTCAAAGTGTCACTTGTGCTAAATGACAGCAAATTCAAAACAGTCAGCTCTTAATGAATCACCCGTTGTATACCACGTAATTGTGTATTAAGAGGTAAATTTACAAAACTCGAGAGTTATGTTTGACGCTTCGAAAAAATTCTGTAGGAAAACACCATTTTAATTGCACTTTTCGTAAATTTTTTACTCCAGCTTTTTTACTTCCTTCGGCTAAAGGATGGATGTAATTTGCATTACCAAGTGTTTCGTTTCAAGATATATGTACACGGTATTCTTTAATATTGCAAAAAAATTTAAAGGCAGATTCTTTGGTTAAAAATAAACAAAAAATGTCCTATAAACTTGTGTCCGGAAACGTTTCGTTACCGAGATACAGCGCGTTAATTTTTTCATTAATTTACTTTTGGTAATTATTAATATTTCAAATTTAATTGATAATTGGCAGGTTGAATGCTAGTAATATGGGCTGTTTTTTATGTCATTACATTTCGCTTATTTAATCCAGGGGCGTGTCTGGGTGGATGCATTTTATTTAATATCTATTAATAAGAAAAAATAGTCCAATATTTGTATTTCGATAGAGGTGTAAAAAATACAACCTCACTACGATTTAGAGATAAAATAGTAGATTATGCAATGAGGGACAGAAATTGCGCATTGCATAATCTACTATTTTATCTCTAAATCGTAGTGAGGTTGTATTTTTTACTCCTCTATCGAAATACAAATATCAGACTATTTTTTCTTATTAATATTAAATAATATGCATCCACCCAGACACGCCCCTGGATTAAATAAGCGAAATGTAATGACATAAAAAACAGCCCATATTACTAGCATTCAACCTGCCAATTATCAATTAAATTTTAAATATTAATAATTATCAAAAGTAAATTAATGAAAAAATTAACGCCCTGTATATCGGTAACGAAACGTTTCCGGACACAAGTTTATAGGACATTTTTTATTTATTTTTAACCAAAGAATCTGTCTTTAATTATTTTGCAATATTAAAGAATCACCCTGTATATATACATACAGGGTGTCTCAAAAAGAATGGGACACCGATTAGTCATAGATTCCTTTCGTTATAATTATAATAAATCGATTAAACCTAATATACCTTAGTACAAAGTCTCTTCAGTAAGAAGTTATAGGACCTTGAAGTTCTATTTTTTATTTCTTATTTTTTTGTTAATTTCCACAAATGTAGAGAAATCAATTTGAGTTTTGGTATACATACTTACTATTATATACTGCACTAATATAAAAAATTTCATAAACTAGACTTGACTGTAAAGGGCACTTTACCTAACTTTCAAACATTTTTTTAGCTCTAACTTTGTTATCTTTAACAATTTTTTAAATTTTAGGTTACTATCTGAAAGAGAATTAAAATACACAAAAATAATGTACTCTTAGTTCATAAGCGTAGGAGCAACCGTTTACCTTAAAATACCCATAGAACATTTACAGAATTTTTGTAACAGTAATTCATTAACAGGGCTAGATTAGAGTTTCTAGAAGCCATTTAAATAGATATTAATTAGAATTGAAAAATATTTCTCCTAAAAAGCGCCTTGCATAAAAAATTTAAAAATTATGCAAACACACTGCTTTACAGTAAATAAAAAAAATCTAAAGAACTAATTAACATTTTATATTATTTTTGCCAATTATAAATTTTTAAAGTGTTCACATAAAAAAATTTGTATTGTAATATTAAGTCTTGATATGTGAAATATTGAAAAATATTTAAAAAACTGAAAAATTTATTTTTAACTAACGTTGAAAAAAAGGAGTTTCCTAACCTTGAGATTGTTCAGTTAGCTAAAAATAACACATTCTAAAAAAATCTCATTGAAATCTTACTTAATTTCCGAAAAATAGCACTTTTCGGATTTTGTCAATTACGAAAAACTCCATTTTCTAAATAAGTAAAAATCACTCGGTATATATAATAGGGGATAAATAGGTTTTAGACAAGCACAAATCATTGATGTAAAAAGTGTTTTTGAAAAATCAACAATATAGTTATTTGTTTCATTAGTACAAAAAATGCATGATTTCAGGACAAGTAAGACAGATCGCTGCGTGTCATCCGGCGAGTCTTACGCGTCCCGAAAACGCATTTTTTGTATGAATGAAACATACTACTTTTTCTGCAACTACTCATAAATTCGGTAATATGACTTATTATTTAGAATCAAACATTGTAGGTTATATTGTAGAACTGTCATGGCGCAAATGAACAATCACTGTACGGGAAAACTAAACAACAACGACGGCGACTACTGAATATTGACGAAGCGTTTGCTTTTTATTTAAAATTTACAATGTAAAACCCTATCTTGCATCCATTTTTGTACTAGTGCAAATATGAATCAAAAAGTGTACAGTTGCCAAGGTAATTTGTAAACATCCCGAAATGACTTACTTTTTATACAAAATTATTCGACAATATGGTCTTATTCGTGTGGTTGGAGAAAAAAAAAAATTCCCATATTATGCCGCCTTTGTGGCGGACACTGTATAATATAAGGAAAGTAGCCTAATATCGGATACTTTTTGGAAAAAAACCACAACTTCTAAAGTATACAGATCTAGACGATAATTTTCTGTAAATATTATCCTTATTTTACCTATTTATATTGGTAATCAATTAAGGTAATAAGCTGTATAATTCTATAGATTATTAATTATTAATTGAAAATTGGGAAATTGAATTTAAAAAAGAATGTGCTTCTAATATCGGATAGGGACAATCCTGTAAAAATAAATTACTAAAATTTAAAAAATAGCATATTAATATAAAAATAAAGTAACATATAAAAATACAAAATGCTTAAAGAAAAATATAATTAGTTAACCATCTAAACATAGTTCACATATGAATGTAGTGTAGTGTAGTGGGTATTCGATATTAGGCACATAACCTTCAACTTTTTAAATTACTGACATCGAAAAGTTAGAGATTGTTACAAAATAAGTAAAGCGTTATAATGTTTGTGTAAATTTGCAAGATTCTTTTGGTAAGATAAAAATCTACAATAGATTATTACTTTTGACAAAAATTTCGTAAACCACCAACAGCTGAAAAAACCTGACAGGCATCAAAACAAAAACTTTAAACTGGCATTACGGTCAGTAATGCAGGACTGTGAAATTTTCGTAGGTTTATTTTATTGACATAAGTTTCCAGTTTACATCAAAATACCTAGATGGCAGTGCGTATTTTCTGAAATTCTAAGGTATCTAATATTAGGCACCTATCCGATAATAGGCTACTTTCCTCTATATATAGACATTTTTACTCCTGGTTTCCTTCAATTTTTTAAAATTTATAGTATCACAACTTTCACTTGCTAGTGAAGTTCTGAGTAAATCCCTTTACAGATTTTTTTAAACTGCCCATCCATGAGTGAAAACATTGTATTCCATATTTTTTTCTCCCAGGATATTCTTTGTCTTTCTTCTCTTAGAACTGTACAGGTTGTTTACGGTCTTTTCTGTATCCTTTTAAGGCGTGATAGTACATCTCAAAAGGAGTCGATAAACCTTAAAACGCTTTAGTAGAAGTTGTCTAATAAGTGAAATAATAATTCTTTCCGTTTTTACATTCATTGATTAATTTGTTTTAAAATCTAGTAATCTATTACTTAATCAGCATTGTCAAATTGTTATTAAATTTGTTTATTTGACAGATAAAGTTGTCATCAATAATTAGTCGTTACTATCACCTTTGTTTGACTAAAAATGTTATTATTTTTATCTTATTTGAAAATTGAAAATCACGATGGCCTTATAGAGTGTTGAAACACAACACAAAATGATTATTATAATAAATGATCGTGGTTTGGTTAATGAATATGAACACACACTTTATTAAACGGATTTATTATCCCTTCTTAAACTTGCCTCATACATTCAAAAATGTCATTATTATTTGTCAAAACATTGCTTGGCAACTAACTTTTCGCGGCAACTCTACCAACTTCAAAATTAACTTATTACTAATAATTATAATTTAACACAGAGTATAAAGAGTTGTGGGTATGCCGAGCCAGACTTTGTATACAACATGTGATAACTTCGAACATCTTTTGTAGTGGACAATGTTGATTAAGTAGTAGATTACTAGATTTTAAAACAAATTAATTGTTACGTGTAAAAACTAAAAGAATTATTATCTCGCTTATTGGATAACTTTTACTATGGCATATTAAGGTTTATTGACTTCTTTTGAGGTGTACTATTTATTGGATAACTTTTACTCTGGCATTTTAAGGTTTAGTGACTTCTTTTGAGGTGTACTATCGCCCCTTAAAAGGATTCAGAGAAGACCGTAGACACCCTGTATAGTAATTTATGTTTATCAACTTATATTTCACACCATCCATTAATTGCTACTTTCTGTCCTCTTTAATTCATTTTACTATGAATTTTTTGTCTATAGTTTTTACTTTTTTACATATGCCAAGTTATGTTCTATTATTTTGGTTTTTTAATGATTTAACTTTTTTATGGATCTTAGTGTAGTCATTATTTCTTTTCGTTTTAATGATGCATTCATTCCATGTAGTTTATTTATGTTAATCAACGATATAAATACCTAAAGGAATTATAATGGCACTAAGGAAAAATTGTACAAATTGGTTTGTACAATTTTTCCTTAGTGCCATTACAATTCTTTTGTTTCAAAAAGCTTATTACATACAAAATTCACTGCCTTTTTGTGATCATGTGCTATTATTCTTATATTTTTTTGTTTGTTTTACATTTTGCAAGCACAGAACTGCAGCATGAAAGCCATGACTTTAAAGTAGTTTATAAAACTTGGAAGCAGCAGCTTTAAGTAATACATTTTCAGGGGGAACTGGACAAGAGAAGAAGGTGTTTGTATGGTTTTGGAGTAGCTATTATATTTATTTTCGTTAGCGTTTGTGCGTTTGCGCACAACAATTGATTCCAATGAGAATGGTTACTACAGTAACAACCGTTATGGTGGTCGGCAATAACAACTATTGGGATATTGGGATCGAAATTAAAGATTTTCTATGTTTTTTGTACAGCATTTGCTTTTCCAATATGCAAAGCTAATGAGGCAATATTAAAAATGGTTAATAAAATTGTCATCGTTAAAATGGGTAGTATCAAGTATAATTTTTATCGTTTTCAGAAGTGGGTTTCAATTTTGATTGGTAGAAAGGGCAAAGTGATGCTACTGCTTCTGCCATGGCAGAACCTAGCTTAATGTTGCACTCTTTACAATTAATTGACTCATAATCTGATCCACATTTTTGTGTGTAAACCGTGCTGTTATAAATTTAAACTAGTACTACATTTTATAGCAAGTAAGAGGACAGGTAAACAGTACTTTTTACTGCTTTGAAAATATGGCAACCAGAAGATATAATTTAAATTTAAATTAAATGTTAATTGATCATGTTGCAAACCCTCACATCCATCAAAGTCAAAGTTTTCCTCAACTGTCTTTCTGTATTGAATGATGAAATCTAGGTCGCAACCCATCGGTTAGGAAATATTGAATTACTGGAAGTTTTACACAATTTTGTTCAGACATTAGGCCGGCACAATGTAAGAGGAGCCACAACTGGTTGCAATTTATTCTAGAACTTGAATATAAGATTTTCTTGATTAAAGCCTTTAAGAGTGATATAGGGGTGGCATTTTTTTTTTTAATTGAATATATAAATTGCAACTAGCTGAAAACTATTGTAATGATATACACCCCTGTGTGTTAGAATCAATTTTAGAAAAGATTAAGGGATTACAATGGGTGAAAATGATTCAGATCTAGTCAAATATAAAGTGGGAATGTGAATGGTTAATATGCAATTACAAAATAAAAGAGAATTTATAATTGAGTGGAAAAAGGCTATTTGAAAAACAGATGGATGCGAAAATAAGATAATATTTTATAAATTTTAGCTTGAAGGGAATGACAAATGCTTGCTTGAAATAAATTAGAAATTTAGTAGGTTTAAATCAAATATGATAAGACTAGTGTGGATAAGGAGGAAAATTAATATCGTTAAGTAATTTGTTTTGATTATTGAAAAATAACAAATTTTGAAAATGTAGAAAAATAATTTGGTGTGATTAAAATATCAAAAATAACCCTGTTTTATTAATAAAATGTTTGGATAAAATAAGTAGGGTGGTAATAAAATCTACGTGGTGAAGTAAAATGGAAATTTAACAATACGAAGAATAATTAAAGATATAAAACTAATGAAGATTACAAGTATGTGGTAAAAACTAATGGCTAGCAGAATTAATCTAAAAAGGTGAATCATTGGAGAAGAATGATAAGTCAAGTTTATTGGAAAAGTCCATTTGACATAATACATTAATCAAATTGGATTACGTCAAGCTGTGTGGTCTAAGGGAGAGCTCCAGAGGAGGATCATCGGTTAAAGAGGCATATTCCAGGCTGTTGGCTGCGTACTGTGGGAATGGTTGAGTTGCTGATTTTGGACGATTGAAACGGCTGGTCTGTTCGTGGGGTCATCCATTGCGGGAAGGTGCTTGAGAGAGTCGATTTGTAGGCAGAGAGGAGCAGTTTGGTTGACTTCCTGAACATTGTCCTGATAAAGTGACAGGTGGGTGATTTTAGTATTAAAGTCATAACTAGAAAAGGAAATAAAGACTATAAAAAGGTGAATTATTTATGAAAGAATTACTTACTGCTTTAATATTATTGTGTACGATTGTAACGATCTGGTAAATGTCATTTTGATTTCAAAGCTGTTTGACATATAGCTGACATAAGTTACTATCCATTCACAAAACTCGTGAACTGTCAAAACGCTGTCAAGTTGGTACCTTGTTTAAATTCTGGTTTGGAACTTCTGCTTGCTGATTTTGGCAGCACTGAAATTTTTGCAATTTAAAAACTTGACTTATGTCACACTTTCTTGTAAAAAAAATAAGCTCCAAAATTCTTTAATTTTTGTGCATACACCTCAATCGCAATGGAACAGAAACGAAAGGGGGTTTTATTATTGGAAAGGAAAAAAAAGCTATAGTTAATTATTACAAGGAAAAAATTCCCTTAACTTTTGACACATGTAACATAACCTAACTGTAATATTACTAGAAATCACCAGATTCAAAGTACATTCCCAAAAAAACTGTAATTTCCATGTACACTCAGCAAATATTTAAAAAATTAAACATTGACAGTTCACGAGTTTTGTGAATGGATAATATATTGACTTATGGGAATGATAAAAAATTAGAACATCAAATTTCAGAAATAAGCTATCTAGATAAAGGAATCCACTCCTGATTTTTCAAGAACTTGCTCTAATAACAGTGACTGATTTTCTATACATGAAAGAGCAATTTTAATTTGATAACATAAAAATATAAGTTAAATACAGATTAAGATCACGATACCTGAAGGTAAATAGCAGATTTAAGGCGCTGCAAAGTGGACATTAACACATCTATGACGGCACAACGTGTGACAAATTAATAACCAAAAATAATAGCTCATTAGCAAGTAAATAAAGACAGCTCACTCGTGATCCAGTGCACTATCTATCAATTTGATTCTAGTAATAATAGCAATGCGTAAAATGTACTGCCATTGGTGCACTACACATACAGTTAACACTTCGTTCATGTGTTTGATGGTGTGTTCAGTTTACTAGACTGCACTAGTTGGAAAGGTTTTTGTCTTTTCAACCGTCGAGCAAGTCCACTATTATAGAGTACTAATTGTAGTACTTATATTTTGATGACCATGGAGTGCCTCTTCGTGTTTTTGCCTGAAACGTTTAATTTTAATTACTGACTATAGGCACCAGTAGGACTCGATAGATGTCTTCATTTGTATTGTACCATGGCACACTAAGTTTGACTCATTTTAATGTTCATTTTCTCTGTGCAACCCCAAAGCTGCCCACTGGTTTTAGAATTTGCTTGTGCAATAGCAATTTATTGTGTTAACGATAGTTCAGAGTGTCTTCCAAGTATCAACCAAATTAGCTTGAATTTGATTCCAAGTTTCTGCGTTTTTCTTGATATGCTCTTTCCACTTGAGTTTGGCTGCCAGTGTCATGCCTTCTCTGTGTTTGCAAGTGCAATTGTTTACTGATTGATTACTACTAGCAATTACTGCAAAGAGGATATAGGTTGATACAATGCCTTCTCATATTGGGCTAGTTGCCAGGTGTAGGGAGCATAACGTGGTGCTTTCTTAAAACTGAAATTTCCTCCACCTTGTTCAAAGTTAGAGATGCAATTATTACGTCTTCCAAATCTTTCACTTCTGGTAAATTGTCATTATCATCAGCAGAATGGGGTTTACTGCACCAGTTTACTACAACCGCTAAAAACTACAATATGACTGTATCGACAGACAAAACCAAATCTCTTACAATCTCAAAAGAACCACTCCGATGTAAACTGGAGATAGAAAAGAAAGTGATAGAACAAGTTATGTCTTTCAAATATTTAGGAGTGAAGTTCTCCAGTAATCGAAACCTTTACGAAGAGGTAAAACATCAAGCATTACAAGGAGCAAGAATATCTGGTTATTTACGAGACATTACGTGGAAATATCGATACATGTCTATAGAAAGCAAAGTAAAAATCTATAAGACAATAGTAAGGCCGATAATGACATATGCGGCGGAGACACGCGCCGATACCAACAGAACAAAGCAATTGCTCATTACATCAGAAATGACAACTCTAAGAGCAATAGTTGGAAAATCCAAAATAGACAGAGTGCAAAATCAAGACGTTAGAGAAACATGCAATATAATGGATATAGTTAAATTTACAAAACGACGCAGGAAAGAATGGAATAACCACGTGGAAAGAGCTGACAGGGAGAGAACAATAAGAATAGCATGAGACCTGAGACCTGCAGGAAAAAGAGATGTAGGACATCCTCCAAAGAGATGGGCCGATTGCTGGATATCCTCATCAGTAAACACACCTTAAAATGCATGGAAATAACATGTGAAAGCCTAATAGAAGACAAAGAAGAAGAAGACGAATGGGGCTGAAGATACTTGCTAGGTACACAGCACTTATGTTCCTTGGCCACCTGCCATTATCTTTACGAATGGGTAGATTTTGGTTTTTCTGTCGTTTTATGCTCTTGGTCACTTTCAGTGAGAGTGATTCGTCTTGTCATCTGTTAGTTCCCTCTTCTTTAAGTTGTTGGTTCAACTGGCCATCACGACTCACATTTAGCTTCCTTGTTTTATGTTTTACATTAAAGTCACCTCCAATTATGAAGTGATCTAATGTTTGAATCATATTTTTCCAATGAACATCATCCATTTTATATTCTTTCCTGCTTTTTACTGGTTTATGCCATCACGTTTTCAAGGCTTTGGCTATTATTGTGTTTGCAGGTTTATGTTTTTTGTACAGTATTATTAATAGCAAGAGTTTGTTGCCACGCATTGCGTAGTTTTATCTTATTTTGGGTTTTTAGATTTCCCTGAATGAGAACCTGGTTTTGCTCAAATATCAAAACTTTAACTGGTACTTGAGGTTGTTGCATTTTCTTGGAGTTTAATTGTTCTTTGTATTATTGCATTGTTTTGTAAGTTTTTTATTAGTTTTGTAAGTTATCTTCAAGCAATTGTTAATTTTATATTTTTTTATGATTTTTGAATTTAAAGTTCCTACATCATTTTCCTGTTTATTTATTATTTTTAAAATGTATATTGAGGTTTTCTTGTTACTGTATGTTTCCTATTAGGTATTTGACTTTTTCATCGATCTTAGCTTTTTCATTATTTCTTAGTGTTGAAGTAATGATTCATTTACATTAATCAATGATAATAAGTAAATAAATAAAGTTTAATGAGAGTTCTGTAAAATCAGTCGTTTCCAGAAATGTTATTCGCATAGAAATTCTGCATAATTATTTTATTTTCAGTTTTTATCATTATCGGGTATTTTGCAAAAATAGAAGTGCAACACTATAGCATTGATCTTGACTGTAGAGAAATAGTTTCCAAAGATTTTTGTACTACTGTGTTTAAAACTTGGGAGTAGTAATTTTCTATTAATGCTTTTTCAGGTGACAAGATGCTTGCCAAGAAGGTGTTGGTTCAAATTCGGGGTGCTTTTTGGTTCTTTTATGGTTATTATTGTCCTCATCGCTCTGGTTACGATTATTGAAGACTACAACAATAGAAGGAAGTAATATAAACTACCTACAATGACGACCATTAGAGCGTTGTAGCAACAACGTAGAAACAGTTTCTAAATCTTGGCAACAACAATTTCATAAAACGTATTTTCAGGTGAAACCTGACAATACAAGAAAAGTTTTGGTGGGTGGTGCGGCAGTTATTTTTGTTATTATCATTATCGTTGTTGCTGTGATTTCCCAGTGAAGTTGAAGGAGGAGGCAATTCAAACACTTAAGATGCCAACCATTATAAATTATAACAACCACGATAGCAATAATAATAGGTAGGTACAGTAACAACCATTATGATAGTGCTGATAACAACCACAAGGATCAGAACTAAACATTTTCTATGTTCTTGTAGCGTCAACAATCAACTATTGTTTTATTATAGTTGCCTTGAATTTTACTTGGTAAAAAGAACAAAGTGATGCTACTGTTGCTGCCATGTGTGAATCTAGCGTATATTGTAACCTTTTTGTGTTAAGAATTTGCTGTATTATTTTATGATGTGTAAACTGTGCTTCTATAAACTTAATCCTGTAACGTAACTGTACTAAATTCAAGCACATTAGTGGCAAACCTGTTGTAATTGTACTTATTATTTATTGTAATACTAAAATGATTTGCATGTCATTGATTTCAGGTGATTCTGTGAGTGTCTTATTTTTTTTACTTTTGTTATTCTACTCATCTACTTTAATATACAGTGAAATCTCTCATAACGGACACTTCATTAAGCGGACCCCTCTATTAAGCGGACATTTTGCTTGGCACAGTCGTGAACCAATGTAGTTTAAATGCAAAGGCATCTCCATTAAGCGAACTCTCTGTTAGCAGGACGCGGCCAGAAAAGTTTTGGCAATTTTTAAATATTTCCTTCTTTTAAGCGGACATGTTACTAATTATTATGTGCTTAAATTACCTGTTTTCATATGTGTGGTATGGGGCACGTTATAAATTGCGTGTTCAGATTAGGGTTGCCAGATTCCTAACCAACGTTTTCAGGAAAATCGGGTGGGGGGGGGGAGAGAAAAGAAATATGTAAACGTATATATATTTTTTTACTCATACCATATCTACTATCTACTAAATAATACATTTGTAAAATCAATTTGTACGGTTCAAAACTGTCGAGTCGACAGCATCTAAAACATCACTGAACTGAATTTATCAGCAGTGGCTTGCGAAATTACATTAAAAACAAGTAGGTTTTTGATGAAATTTTGCATTCCGGGACACGGGACAGAGCAATGAATTCCGGGACAATCCCGGAAATGCCGGCCACCTGGCAACCCTAGTTCAGATGCTAGCTAGGAAACTAGGGGAATTATCTCTTTTCATATGCGCCCTATGTTTTCCAACCTTAATCCTCAGTTGTGTATCTGAATTTCGGAAGTGAAAGAAGTGTTCTGCGAAAACGATTTTATTTATTTGTAGCAAAGTGCTCTTTGTTTATAGCTGCATTTGATTAAAAGCAGGTAGGTTTTCTTCATTACAGGCTGCAAATGGTATCTATGTACTAAAGCTACTTTTTTACAGTAGTGTCATAATGAAAAGCAAACGTAAAACTATATAAATTTAAAAATGTTTGTGTTCTTTGTCGTTCTATTTTCAAATAAAGATTAAATTAAAAAAATCGTGGAACCATGGTGTCGGCTTATGAGAGATTTTACTGTATTTTTTTACATGTTCTTGAATAATATTCTTTCCTTGTATTAGATGTAGTCATTAAAAGGATTTTCCTTCTTCTTTCTTGATGGCTTTTAAGCTGCTTTTGGCCAAAATAATTATTTTCTTAAAGGCGGTGAAATATTCTTACTTATATTATTAAGATTATCGTTACGATTTTTGGTTTCAGGACATCATCATGCCATTTTTTAAATCTCTTATCTGGAATATGTTTTTTCAAAAACCTCAAGTAATTTACAATTTCAGGATGTTCCTTTGTTTCGTCTGATTTGTTTTCAATGTCGATGTCATTTTGGAAATGTTTATTATAATCTATATATTGGCATTAGAAAGAAAAAGGCCGCACACATGAAAAGCATTCTTAAAAACTTCATTCTAAATACGTGAGCAAATTCTCATATTTCAAATGCTTACGGCCAATAGATTTTAATGCCCCACATGTCGTGGCTATAAAATATTTTCAATGCATTCTTTTTCATCTTCTCCAACACCACTGTAGACAGTGTTACAACCCTTCTTAACTAAAACTTCCTTTGCTTTTGATGACAAAAAGATACCGATTCGTCCGCTTTGAAGGTTGGTTCTGAATGAACTAACATTTCACTTTCAAGGAAATACCTATTGATTTCATTGAATCATGTTCTGATATTGTCTTTTGTAAGCTCTGGTACTAGTTACATTTTGTGTCATTCATTTGCTAATTTCCTTATGCCTTATAGGAAGTCCTGATAACAATCCTGGTCTGCTATCTGTAATTTATTATTACCAAAATCTGTACAGTATTCAATAAGCGCAATACCAATTATTGATAATTTATTGGAAAATGAATATATTTGCATGAACAAGCTCTTCTTCGCTATAATATATTAATATTACAAGCCTCTGTAGAATTATTATTTTCCGTAACAAATTTATAGTAGTTACTAATTTAAATAGCTACATTATAATAACCTATTTTTTGGTTAATGAAGCTGCTTTGCTACAATGCTTTTATGGAAATTGAATATAAAATATTTGTTTTAGGTAGAAACAAAATACGAAAAATGGCATTGCTTATATTTTCTTATCACTGCAGTAATAATTACCATAATGCTAGTTGCGGAATTTTCTGCAATTTTCACCAGACATGGAGTTTCGACAAAATAGTTGAAGCCTATAGCATGATATTATGTTATTGAAATGTGACATTAAGAAACAAAGTATAACATAAAGCAACATTATATTTTTACTTGCCGACTGTTCTTGCTGGTAAATTTTAGTTACTTGATGTAGCACGAAAACAATAATATAGTTTATATTATGGTCCCAGTTTACACATTTAAATCCGATTTATGTAATGTATATTAGATCTATGTTGTTATTTCTTTATTGAAGGCGCATTTTTATGTAAGTTAACGTAATATGAAGTATGCGGCCTCAAATACAAAACTTAATTTAAAGAATATGCATTTACAATACTTCTATCCTTATAATTACATGATTCCGTTTTGTACTCGTGTGCGTGTACTTGATGTAATAATTAAGCAAATGTAATTATATTGGTTTCCAATTAAAATATGAAATGGTAAACGAATATCGATAGCATAGCTTCACGATGTGCACATTAACTTTTGCTTTTAATAGGCGACCAATCATTTTGTCTTCACTTTTTCAGCTCTAGCCAATTGTGAGCCACAGTTTTATTGTGGTAGTGATTGAATGTACAATTAATAGCTTTTATCGGTTTCAGGATATTAAGCCTTTGTTTACATATACAAAAGTAGGCTGGTAACTAGATCATAACTTATCTGTAAGGTTAAAGAATATTACCCTACATGGCAACCATAACCATATAGCAACCGATAAACTATTGAACAAATCACGGATGTTATGAATCATAACTGCCTTAGAAGTTTTAAAATCCTCGCTCTACGAGCTCGGAATTCAAAACATCTGCGGCAGTTATGATACTCATAACATTCCTAGATATGTTAATAGCTATAATGGCAAATCCGGTATATTTTATTAAATGACTTATCTCTACCAGGGAGTAAATATGAATTTCATCGAAACGTACCAATTTTGAATCTATACCAAATCAAAACATAAATCGCAATGTTTGATATGCTGCAGAGTAGATTTTGATATTTAAATATTTAAGAATTAAAGCCTATTTGTAGAATATCGGTTCAAATGAAGAGCCAAAATGATATAAAAGACACTTAGGATTAGAAAATCAATTTTATTTCTGTTTTAAATTTGATGAAAATTATTAGGTATTAGTTAAAATGTGAATGTGCTTCTACATCTTATGAGTTTTAGTTTTGTGATAATAATTTGCCAGAAATGTGATTATGAGGTGCTCTTCCATATACAATGTGTTATAGTTAAAGATATTAACGATATAGATTTATTCATAAGAGAGACGACAATACTATGTACTTTATATTTTTCCTACATTTATAGAAACACCGAATGCGATAAATAGTAAATAATGGCAGAGTAAGGTTAATGTTAACAAAAATTGGATAGTTTAATATATTCGTTATTGATACTTCCGTATGGTTGAAGTAACTCTCATTACTTTAGAATGTGTACTGATTTATGTTTATTTTCAATCTCAACGTAATTATTCTTATAATTTTAATTTTTTTTATCTTAACATTTTATATTACTTATTAATAATATTGCAGCAACATTAATGTTGTATTCGAATGTAGAGAATAATCATTATTACTCTGTCCACGAATATCGAACAAACCATAGTTTTCTGATAAGCTATTTTGTGTGTATTAGTCAATTTTCCATCTATTTTAAACTGGCTGTTAATTTCACTAATTAGAGTAGTGGTTCTAGTCACTTCCTGCTGACTATAAATTTTGTGCTTTTTTAGCGAGTGTATACACATTTTCAGAATTTGTATCTGCTTTTCATATCTATTAGCAATCTGCTGTAGTTTATAATGCATTCCATAATAAAAATATTTTTTAAAAGCTCTTTTTATAATGAATTAGAATTTTAAAAAAAGTTGTATTTATAATAACACAATTCTCGAAATACCGTCGAAAGCTTTGTGCCTTTTTTGTGTATCTAATGCTTGGTAAAAATATGGAACTAGCTTTTTATAAATTGATTATTAAACAGTTATTTCTGCTAAGGATATAATCCCGATTTGAGTATGTCATAATTAATTGAATCTGACATTAAAAGTCAATGTGTAAAAGTTAAATCTAGATTAGTATAGAAAGAAAAGTTACACGATCTGAAATGAAGAAGTTATAGGTAAATGCGTAATCTGTATTTTTATAACATATGCATCAACTATTTCTAAATTTTGCCTCTTATGCAGTTGGGTTAGTTTTTATAGAGGTAGTGTTTCGTGTATCTGAAATTTGCTAATATTAGTCCAGTCAAATTAGATATTTACTTGACAAAAATACTACCTGAAAAGTGAACATGTAGATTTATAGAACAAATCACTTAGAATTGAATGAACTACAAAGTAACAGCTGAATCAATGGAGAAGTGATTCAAAATTGCGGTCAAAAAGTATTGAAAAACGGTTTTTTGCATATAAAACAGCAAAAAAGCGATGAATTTTTAAAAAAAAAATTGGCTTTTGTAGTTTAAAAAAACAAATAAATTAAGCTGTCGATGGGCAAAATCGATTCATTAGAAAAAAAGTTATCTCTAAAAAACCGCTAAAAATGACCGATTTTTCAATTGTTCTTAACTTTTAAAAAGAAACTTATATAACGTTGAAATTTTCAGAAAGCATAGTACTCGGTGAGCTGAAAACGCACGTTTATGAAATGACTTTTTGCATAAATCATTTTTTTTTAAATACGTTTTTGCAGAAATTGATTTACTCAGGTTGCAGAAGTCATATAGCAATCAGCATAGGCTTATTTTTTTCCTTAAGAGTTATGCTACGACACACAATATGAGAGCGATTTTTTTTACACTTGCAAATATGTGCAAATTTAATTTGAAGAGTGCTCCTTTTTTAGGCGCACAAAATGTTGAATATTTTTGTCAATTTTAATTGTACCGAAATTACATAAGCACCATTCGATAGCTGTCAACTTTCTACGAATTTAAATGCGCTTTTGTTTATTTTAACAACAAAATACACATAAACTTCAGATTAGTAGTCTTTATAAGACTGGCTGTTAGTGTAATTATATATCACAGTCTCAGTGTGTCAAAGAATACTTGGTTGCTATTTTGTCAACCTATCTCTAGGTGGGCAATAAACTGCAGTAATAGTTATCTCATATGCAAGGGTTTGTACTTTCATAGATGTTCATATTATGTAACAATTACTTGTAAATAATTTGTTTAAATATATCGTATAATCCTATTTTTAATAAATATATTTTTTACGTTTAATGACAGTTTAGAAATGAAATAATTAGCTGCTATAATTATTCTTCTAATTAATATTATGATTCTTATAATTATTATTAAATCATTATAAATATTTAAAAAAAGGAAGGATATTCTGAGTACATTGTGCAGGGCGAGTAAATGCCGAGTGGAGCGGCCTACTCCAAGTTTCTCCCTACAACGCTTAACGCTATGCGCCACGGCACCGCTCTGAACAAAACATGCATTTTGCGACGCCTAATGTAAACCGGTTCGCAATAAATAATACACGGTCAATAATTGAGAAATAATTTTTATATTACACTAGAAGTCTTCAGCTAAAGTGTGTGCAAATTTCAGCCGCTAATATTAATAATTGAATGTGCAGCAATTTAAAAAAGAAAAATTCTTCGGCTTCTATGGGTTGTACTGTAATCTTTTTTTAATATCGGAGAAAATTGGCAGCTATCGAATAATGCTTATGTAATTTCAGTACAATTAAAATTGACAAAAATATTCAACATTTTGTGCACGTAAAAAAAATATCACTCTTCAAATTAAATTTGCACATATTTGCAAGTGAAAAAAAATTTGCGCTTATATTGTCTGTGGTAGCATAACTCTTAAGGAAAAAAATAAGCCTACGCTGATTGCTATATGACTTCTGCAACCTGAGTAAATCAATTTCTGCGAAAACGTACTTTTTTCGAAAAAAAATGATTTATGCAAAAAGTAATCAACATTTTTGCAAATTTCATAATTGTGGGTTTTCTGCTCACCGAGTACTACGCTTTCTGAAAATTTCAACGTTATATAAGTTTCTTTTTTAAAGTTAAGAACAATTGAAAAATTGGTCATTTTTGGCAGTTTTTAGCGTTAACTTTTTTCTAGATTTTGACCATCGACAGCTTGATTTATTTGTTTTTTAAACTACATAAGTATAATTTTTTTTGAAAAAATTTTCGCTTTTTTGGTCTTTTATATGTAAAAAACTGTTTTTTTATCACTTTGACCGCAATTTTGAATCACTTCTCCACTGATTCAGCTTTTACTTTGTAGCTCAATCAATTCGACGTGATTTGTTCTATAAAACTATATGTTCACTTTTCAGGTAGTATTTTTGTCAAAAAAAAACCAGTTATTTTCAACAATTTGACTGGCCTAATATTGGTCAGCTACAAAACTAGGATATTTATTACACGCACAAAAACTATTGTCTAAGAAGATTAAATGTAATATATTTATTCGTCAAAAAATGGTTAAATACTTCATTCTAAATTTTTAACAAGTATTATACTTTGTTGCAGTAACTATTGCATTATACTATATGTGGTGTATTTAGGTCTTACCCACTTGCGAGAATAGTCCAGTGTAGTGCTGTTATGGACCTAGCATTGCTGTTCTTTGTTTCTGTCGAATTAGTCTGGATTGGCTCTATTCAAAGACAGGGATTGGGCTCTACTAAGCAAATAAAATTTTAGTTGTCACATAATGTACGCTCCATGATCGTTGTATAGTAACGAACGCACTGATTATTCGATTTAAATACGAGTTGAAAAAATCTGCTACGCCTATGATATGATATCTCGTGTTCTGGCTTGCAAAAGTATGCGCGTCCGGGCCCTGGACACACGTGGATTCTGTATGCGAGATTCCGGTATCCCAGATACAGAAAATACACGCATTCAAATGGAGCTGTTCACATGGCATTCAGCGACGCATACAGTATCGGGCTGTAGAATTTCGTTATTTGTTCTATTCGGCTGCCGGCGACAAATTCTATATCTCGGATACCAATTTACCATTGGAGCATATGGAGCTGTTCAGATACGCCTACTTTTGCGAGCCAGAACACACGATACTATATCATAGACGTAGCAGATTTTCTTCAACTTCTTTTTAAATCGAATAAGCAGGGCGTTCGTTACTATACAACGATCATGGAGCGTACATTATGTGACAACTAAAATTTTATTTGCTTAGTAGAGCCCAATCCCTGTCTTTGAATACAGCCCATCCAGAATAATTCTACAGAGACAAAGAACAGCAATGGTGGGTCCATAACAGCACAGCACTGGACTGTTCTCGCAACTGACTGAAGGCCTGCGTGTCAGATACAGTCGCCTCATCTGAACAGACCGAGATTCTGTATCCCGCATACTGTATCTCGCGTATGGAATCCACGTGTGTCCAGGGCTTTAAGAATGTTATTAGCTTAACATTTTTATTGCTGTTGTGCGGTATGTATAGCAAATTGTAATTATATGTAAACAATAAAAATCGTATCAGTATATAGAGTGTTCTGTCAAAATACCCTTGCAGTATATGTTTAGAAAATTTTCAAAGTTGGTGCCTCTATCACAAGATCTAAGAGCTAAAGATATTTGTTTTTATAGATATATTTTTTGTTTGTTACAACAGTGGTTGACTAATTTTCAAACTTATCGTATTATTGAAATTGCAATTGACAAAATTACAAGAACATCAAATATGTGTTTGTGAAGATCAGATTTTCTCTTTAATTATTACAAACACTACTTTTCAGTCAACCTAAAACCTGATTTACGAAAAAGACAAGGTAGGTAAATCAAGAATTCACAGTGAAAATAATTATAAATTTAGCAGAATTCCGTTGTGCCAAAACAATTGTAACTGGTAATTAATTTTGAAGAAAGGTTATAAAGAAACTGAATAAAACTGTGGATATTTATATATTACATAAAAGTGGAACTAAACCAAGAGATTATGAAACTGTGATAAAGTTTTAAATTTGGCAGAGAAATAAGGGTTTGTTCACAGCACCAGTATGAGTAATCAATAACTTAGTGGGGCAACTCAGCTGACTCCAACCAAAGAGCATTATCCTCTTTGACTCCAAGATTAAGTTGCTTCATGTCATTAAGCACAACAATTTTGAATGTGTTATGGAAATAATTATAGATCCAGTAAGTTTATACTGCTTGTTTAAGTTATTGTTTGTGTGCAAATGCAACTGCTGTACCTATTAATTTAAAACTTGGACAAAAACTATTTATTTACAACACATTACAAAAATAAGTAGTAACAAGTAATACCATCTTTATTCTAAGTGTAAATAATAAATTATAATATCTTGTTGATTGTTATACGCTTAAAATGATTGTTATATTTTATTTTGATATACGTGTGCCTGACTTTAAATCTGATTTGTAGCAATTACCATATGCAAGAATGTATCTACATTTTTTAAGCCAGGCAATAGAATAAAAATTAGTGGTGCAAAATCATCAGGAACACAAGAGTAAGAAATCAAATGATTATTATCATCTACATATTTATTTTTTTCTTCATTAGTCCTGTTAGTTTCCACCGTTTAGACATGGGCACATGGGCATTTCTCTTTACAATTTATGTATTTTAGCATCCTAATCAAAATATTTTAAAACTGCAACTGCACTTTCTCAAGAAAATAATATGTAACAATTCTAGGTTTACTGTATACCTACAATGTACTGATACAATACCAATAGACATCGCATTGCAAATCAAGGTGAATTTAACAGAGAGTACAGTGTCTCTGAATTCACAACTAAGAAGTTCGTGAATGTTGTCCATAATATACACAATCCTCAACTTCAATGTGCTGAAAAATTTGAACTCACAATTTTATGCGATTCTACACAATATAAGGTGAATATTATAACTATACTCTTCTAGTATTTATATTTAATCCAATATCTCAAATGAAAGAAGATATAAACTGTAAAGAATGGTTTCATATGTCTTTACATTTTTTGGCTTCTAACAAACCTATTATTTGAAGTACCCTAGTTAGATATTTGATAGAACATGCCACTATTGGGATCTCAGAAACTACAAGTTAGAGACAGTTAAATGATATAAAAGATGCCTAAATTAAGAAGAAATTTGTCGATGTCTTTGGTTTAAAAAAATATTTGATATTAGATAAATGCAGAAATACATATAAGGCTAATACCGCTATACTTTCGTTGGAGAAGTTTGTGTACCAAGAGGTGAGTTTATATGCCATAGTATAGTGTATTCAGTAAACACAAAAACATTTTAATTCTTTTGAAGGTGGCATATGCATACAATTTTTGTATACTAGCAAGGCAGTCTATATTGTTCCAGGCCATGCACTGGAAGGTTGATAAGATTGCAATACCACTAACTTCCAGGCAAGTTATTTTGAAGAAATTACTATTTTAGATGAAGTAAAAATTTGTTGTAATTTACTTCAAATGGAGAATTAGGTAGGTACCTACCCATCAGGAATTGCTTTTAAATCGAATATTATGGTGAAGTGATGCACTACGATGTAAATAGCAACGATTTTAAAGAATTTTTTCAACTGGCATCAGAATGACAGGGACAGTGCACTGACATATTGTTCATTTAGGCCCGGTATTACAATGCACAGTAAAACTGAAGGTAAAGTTAAACTTTACTGGAAGTTTAAACTGTAGGTTATTTCGTTAGCGTATTACAATCTGTTTCCGGCTGCTGGTTAAGTTTACCGTGAAATCGTTTGCGTTGGTAGCGCTGTCGACAAAACGCCTAACTTCCAATGTATTTATTTTCTGTCAAACGACGTTCAATTGGCGGTTGGATGTATTAGCGGATGTGTTATATTTGTGGTTGTTTGAAATAAGAGCACATTCCTCTTATATTGTTAATATTTATTAACCATGTTTCTCCAGTAACCATAACTAAATTTACAAAGGAAGTAAATAAAAGAAGGGGAATGTGCCCCAGATTCTGTAGTTTAGCCTTATTATAAAATAACCAAGATACCTATCAGTGGGAAATGCTATAAGATGTTCTATATCATTTAATACTTGTTGGACACTGTTTTTGGATATTCGAAATCTATTAATAAATTCCATATCATTCCACAATTCAAAATTATTTAACCTCTCTAAATATTTTTGGTTGACGTGGCATTTCCACTACATTAATTACATCTTCGTCATCGGATAATAAATCTTCAAATATCTCGAATACATCTTGCATTCTTTCGCGTTTTGTCAACAATACCCGATTTGTCAGGTTAGAATATGCCAGGTTGATGTAAACTGCGGTTTAAACTGTACCGATCGGACGTTTAAGTTTACTGGAAGTTTAAGCGTCGCTGTCTGAAAACTGAAGATTGTAATACGCAGTATTCACGAAATCTGCAGTTTAACTGTCAATCTCCAGTTTAAGCTGATATTGTAATACCGGGCCTTAGTGGCCAAAACTAGTAATTTTGTATTAAAGGTTGGCGAAGCCATACTCCCAGATTGTGGTAGGCCATTCCAAAGATTTTATAAGGTCTACACATTACTCTTTTTCTGTGACGTAACAATTTTCTCCCTTTATTTAACAATAAGAAACTGGACGAAACAAAAAATCTGCAGTTTTTGGTTAGGTCTGTGTTAAGTATGGCCTGTTTCATAATACTGTCAATGTGACATTTGTCCAAAATGACATTAAAATAACGCGCAATAACAAGCAAGTGAGCAAGGATAAAATCTTATTTTAAGCATTAGGGACTTCTTAGAAGAGGGGAAACGTCGGATTGCATAGGTCAAGAATGTCTGGGTTTGAATAATGTGCTATTTTGAGCATCTCTTACATTAAAGGTTAGGTATATGTCAAATTCTTTCTGAAGTCTACTACCTGTGATCTAAATAATCTTTTTGTTTGTTTGTTGTTTGTTTGTTAATGGACAAGGTCTAGGCATGCAGAGTACCAGGTATCTTAGACACCGACTGCTATGGTCTTTTTGAATTTCACTATAATATAAGACGTACGTTTTAAATACTATGTTTTGTTATTTCTGACGTCACAGAAAAAGAGTAATGTGTAGACCTTATAAAATCTTTGGAACGGCCTACCACAATCTGGGAGTAACAAGGTCAACATAACACACACACACACGCCTCACACAATGGTTGCTGTGCAAGCACAAAAGGCGCGCTCCTTCTTTGTATCCTGAATCCGGGGCAAGTTGGAGCATTGTACCAACAGATGCAAGCACATAAAGCACCAGCCTCTACGCCACAAGGTAAAACGAGGTTATGGATTATACATACATACATACGTTTTAAACACTATGTTCTGTTATTTCTGACGTCACAAAAAAAGAGTAATGTGTAGACTTTAGACCCAGTGTCGTGTCCTGGAACAATGGAGACCTTTTTGATGCTAGGTATTCTGTATTTTGTTTTGCAAAGATTTCCACACCTACATAATGGCTGGTTTGAAATTAAAAATGACAATATTTCTCATCATTTCAATATCAAAGTAGATATTTTTCGAAAAATGCTTACCTGAACTTTTATAAAATATAATAAAAATACCTATTAATAAATGGTACATCAATAGTATCCAACACAGTATTTGTATAGTATCTTTAAAAGTAATTACTTATAACACTTATGACAGATACTAAGTAAATGTCACTCCATTAACCTATTTGTTTTATAGTAACTTTTCGTAAGTACATTTCTAGACAAATATGAATTTTATTTACAACTGTTAAACAATACCGTTGTTATTTTGCGATTATTTGTCAATTATGATATATATTATTAACTAAAATCATAATGCCTGTTGTTTACATTTCATAATTACATCGATACCGCCATAAATGCATGGATACCACCATAATTACATCGCTAATACGGATTTATGTGCATATAATCAAACAGGCCATAAAATGCTTTTTCGAGTTGACAGTTATCGATCTGTCAGTTTGAAAATAATAATTTACACTTCTTTCGTCCCAAACCTAAAATGGGAAACGGTAGCGACAATAGTGCTGTATTCCCCCTGAAGTACGCCAAGCCGGCAAACAAGCTACACAAAATTTACTCCCAGAAAAGTCGAAGAAAACTTATGATATCGCATATTACAAAAATTTTCTGGAATGAATGTAAATAAAGTAGTTGTAAATAAAATAGCGTATTTCACTCGCATATAATAGCTATTATTAGTACACTCAGATGACTTAAAGAACTCGCTCGCTTCGCTCGCTCGTTATTTAAAAGCCATCTTCGTGTAATAATAGCATTCATTATATGCTCGTATAATAATATACTATTAGAAGTTCACTCATGACATTTCGGAAATCAAAGGCCACTTTGTGTTTTTATGTTTACTGATCAGACTACATGCATACAATTTTTGTACCCGGTATTTGCGATTCTGTCTTTTGTTTTGCAAAGGTTTCCACACCTGCATAAAGGCCGGTTTGAGTTTGAAAATGGCAATCAATGACAATTAATATTTCTCATTCTTCAGTGTCAAAGTAGATATTCTGGCAATTCTCCCCTCAACTTTTGTAATATGTAATAGTCAAGAGTATCCAACACAGTATTGGTATAATATCCTTAAAAGTAGTTATTCATAACATTTATGACAGATGCTAAGTAAATGTCACACCCTTAACCTATTTATTTTAGTAACTTTTTCTAAGTACATTCCTAGCCAACGATGAATTTTGGAACTACATTCATGAAATGTTTTAAATCAAAGGCCAGTTTGTATTTTTATATTTACTGGACAGACTATAAGTATACATAAAAGTTTCTTAAGCTTATTTCAACATCAAAACGTGATTATGCCGGGTGTTACGATTACCATACGAAAAAGTAGATTTTTTTGGTAAATGTGACACTACTAAAACTATAAATGTGACATTATTTTTATAGAAATGGGCAAAACGGGAAAAACCTGTAACTATCCTGTAAACATTTTAGAAGCAGCTGTAAAGGCTGTTGTTGAAAGTAGCATGAATCAAAACTCGGCAGCATTACGTTTTGACATTCCAAGATCAACACTGATTTTAAGACTGAAACGGTGGAAATCACAAAATATGAGAATGATCCAGCTAGCGAGAAACAAAGATAATGAATAAATGGGGATTGGGTTGCCAAAAAAGAGGTGTTGAATGTTGTAGTCAGACATGTTTCTGAAAACAATTTAAAAACACGTAAAATGATATATACGGATGGGGCCATAATTATATATAACAGCAATGAGATAACATGAACAACAAAATAGAATGCTTGAGTCAGAAAGAGATGACCATACGAAAAAATTATTTTAGTAGACATGTTTGGTTGACATCGTCATAATTAAAATGAGCGTCAGGCCTACTCGAATATTTGATACTATGTTTATCTCTTTCTTACTCAAGCAATACGAGTTATTTTCTTGTTCATGTTATCTCATTGCTGTTATATATAATTTTAACCCCTTCGGTATATCCAATACGCGTCGAAATGCATGCATTCTCAGATGTCTCGGAAGTAGCCTATGGGGGCTGCATTTATCTGCGGACAACCGACATGGACGAAAACATTTTTGTAAATTTGATATGTTCAAAAACAAAGGTTGTACCATTAAAGAAAATTACCTTCCCTGGGTTGGAATTGTGTAGAGGTTTAATTGTATCTATACTAGTTAATAAGGTTAAGACTACTTTAGATTTACCATTGCAAATATGTACATTGTAGTGCGATTCAACAATTGCTAAAACGTTTATTAGTAATTGGGTATTTGAAATTTTAACGTCACAAATATAATACAGCAAACAAAGCTATTAATGTTAGTGAAAAAATACTCTCATCTCTCAAACTATCAGCTTGATATAGTCTCTGTCTGAGAGTCATAATAATATGTTTTTTGGTCTCTGCATACAAATATAGTGTTTGTTGGTATGAGTCTGCGTAACAACCGAAAACGATTATATTGTTACCCTTCTTCTTTTTTTTAATGCTGCTAAGGACTGCAACTTCTTTATGCATTAATGTTTTTTGGCAAAACACAATAGGTTATCTACTTGATTTTATAGGGAGGGTTTGCATCATCGACGGGGGGGGGGGGCATTTCAAATGCAGAAGAGAGTAATTGTCCCCCTCTTGTATATGTTAAAAAATGCCCTGGTAATGGATGTTTATAGTTAAATATTTAGGATATTTGTTAAAATATGATTTACATCATTCGTATTCAAGGTTTTGTATCACAATTGTTAACTATTCTTAAAATTAGCATATCATTTTAGTTGTCACAGTACTCTTCGTTCATCCTAATTAATTTTGTTTTCGTGTAACATCTCCCGATTATAGGAGTAGCAACTCATATATCATTCTCAAGAGAAAACAAATAGGCTTGCAAGTGGTTACAAAGCGAACTGTCTCCTTTAAAAAAATATAGGTTGCTGTTATATCTCAGAAACAAAACAAACAACCACAATCTAAATATTAGTTTTCTATCGTACTTATAAATTTTTACCAATTTATTCTGTACACTTGTTGTGTACTCTTAATGACAATGAAATATTTCCACATTTATCTAGTGTATCATGATTTATTTTTGAAATCGAGGGCATCATCAAATGCCTCCCTTATTTAAGCAACTTTTGTCACATTTAACCTACGGTCTAGCTCTTTTACTTTCGGAGATTCCAATAGTGGCATGTCTAATTTGTATAGTTTTATAGATTAAATTTATAGCTATAGTCCATTCGCTATGGTCCCGGATTGTCAATAATGACGTTTTATGGCAGCACTGTTGAATTTCGATTGGTTTTTTTGTTACTACTAGGTTGGACAACGCAAAAGCGTAATTTTGAAAATTTGCGTTTTTGTTACCTGGCAACTTTTATTTATTTTTGCTTAAGTTCGTGCAAAATATAACCTATAATTTATAGTTTTGACATTAGTAGCTCAATTAATTGTTTCTAGTTACCCATAGCTTGACTTAAAAGTATTAACCATGATATAAAGGATGGTTTTAAATTGGATTTTGACATTGACAATCCGGGACTATAGTGAATAGAGTATATGGCTAACATACCTTCACAAGATTTATAGAAAATTATAAATTCTACTATTTACTAGTTAGTCTAATTCCAGATATTCATGAACGATCAAAATATATGTGAATATCCTCAAAGAATTTCATACAAGCGGGTTACCGACCTAGTTGTCGAGGGTGATGCAACTCTGGAGAGAATAGCATGTGAAGTAGCACCAGTGGCACTATCATATCCAGCACATCGCTTGTTAACTCATCGAATTGGTTTTACACACACAGATAAACTTCCACCATATAGCGATGTACAATCTCAAAGTTATCCTCAACATGTGAATTATGGTGCTCATTCTATTCCTTCAGCACCATATCCTACAGAAACAACTTGGCCACTCTCAATGCCTAGCCAGTCTTTTTCTGTGCAGGAAGCACATGCTCGAACAACAGGGACGGCAGCTCCAGCAACTACTGCTGCTGCTTCTTCAAATCTTCGTCCAGTAAGTATGATTGATCTTTAATGCTAGACAAGGTGTATTGTTTTTAGTTTTATTTAGGTTAATTTTTATTCTTACATACATTATCCATAAACATTAACTTAATTTCTGAATAGTTATTTAGAAATATCGATAATACTCAAAAGCATTTTTTTGTAATCGGTCAGATTCATACAAAATTTATGCCATTTATTTTTAAGTTCAAAACTGTTAGAGTGCGTGCCTCGTGGAGGTCGAGTAAAGAAGCCACTTGATATAAATGCCCCAGATTATTAAACTGAATGCGACATAGTTGACTATTCAACACTATAACATATAAGCCAATCACATTGCAGACATTTGCTTTTTTCAACCAATAACAGCAGTATATCACTGAATATTGGGCACCATGCAAAATATTCACAAAACAATGTACGTACTCAAAAAATAAATAGCCTTGTTGCGAAGTATCGCTTAGCAACGATGTTCTGTCCTTAGTGATATCGCTAAGTTACGTAACACTAAACCCCAACAAACTGTGTGGCTTGTTTTAAAAATTTTTAAATACTGTGTTTTGGAAGTATTCCGCTGAATTTAATTGAGAATGAATAATTATATTAATTTTTGGATTATTTGTCAATAAAGTTAATCGTTATGTATTAATATTATTAAATAGTCGTCCCAAATACCACTCGAAGTGGATATATATTTTTTAAATATTTTGCCATTTCCATAGAAATTATTGCAAATTTCACTCAACAAAATCACATTTAAATGTCACTCGCCTTCGGCTCGTGACATTTTTGATGTGATTTTGTATCGTGAAATTTAAACGCAATAATTTACATGGAAACGACAAAATATTTGTCAAAAATATATCCACTGCTTGTGGTATTACCCTTGACTATACCATTCATAGTGCACAAAATTCCTATTCAGTCCACGCATTAATAAGTGAAAACACCTTGGTGTTATCGTTTTGGTGTTTTCAATTTTGAGCTGTCAGCTGTCAATGTCATGCCATTTCCAACAAGTTTTTTAGGTTACGCGTTAAATACATTTTTAATGTAATTCCCTTATTGATATTCATGGTATAATCTAATCAAATACTTACTCAACGACTTTAAGAATGATCAAATACTTTTGCTTGCAAACTCAACGGGTTGCTTTATAGAAACACCCGTTTCGTGAGAAAGCAAAAGTATTTTTGATAATTCACAGTCGTCTCGTGGTATTATTACTGAACATATATGACTGTAAATGTCAACAACTGCGTTTTCACTAGATCCTTATGGTACGAGAGCTTGAGATTGAGTGAGACTTGGAGTCTGGAAAACTTTCCACATACTTCGTGGGGTGAAGATATAGACCATTAGTCTACTCATGCTTCTGCAGGGTGTCTACCATTCTGGAATTTCTGGAAATCTCATGGAATGTCAAAACTGACACTTAAATTACTTGAAATTCCTTGAATTTTGTTATCCACCTGGAATTTCTATAACAATTTCAAATTTCTCCTTATCAAATTTGTGATTCGTATTCGAAAAATTAGTGTCTCGTAAAATATGAAATGTAACCCTTTAATAATTTGTTGTTTTTATTACATTGTTTTACTTGTATATGTCACTACTCTGAAATTATTCAAACTAGATAAACTAATTCTATATATGGGAATGCTCATTAGCTTATTACATAAAGAATAAAGAAATAACAGCATACACAAAAATTAAGCAGATGTCAAAAACACACTACATTAAAAGAAAAAAAAAGTTAAAGAAGAACCTTTCATTAGTGCTAATAAAATCTGTATATCTTACATAACATTTTATCTTCGCATACACTTTTTGAATAGAGCCAATACACCTGCTGATAACTTTTGTAGCAATATGTTAGTGTCATAATACTTTTCCTTCTTGGACAACCGAAAAATCTTCCAAGTTTATTGGAAATATTATTAATGGCTTTTGATGTATTTGTTATTCAGTTTCTACATCTGATGGAACATTCCTCATTATAGCTTGCAGATGAGCTTGCTCCTCTTCATTGCTTCTAAAACTCTTACTACACATTTTATACAATGTTTTCTACATCTACAATTGACAAATAAAACAAACACAAATGCCAGCTTGTAATATAGATACCTCAAACACTAAAAGGTAGGTAAGGTGCCCTGAACACACCAAGCAAAGTAAAACACTTTTTCTAAAATAACATGTCCAAACCTCATGTAAGTCTGAAAGATACTAAAGTAAAATGTAACCTGAAGGTACTGAATGAGGAGAATACACCAGGATATGAAGCTTGCAAGATTTGGATATAATTATATGTATGGGGTATTCTGTACAGCCCACTTGCCCACTTACAGGTTAAAGAATCACGTAATGCACTTTTTAATATGTATTTGAGTTTTTTATATTTGTGTTTGCTGTAGAAGCTGAGTAGCGCAGATGGGTAGGCGTTTGCCTTGCATTAAGTAAGCCCTCGGTTCAAAACCCACGAGGGCCAGAATTTTCCGCAGCCTTGGTGATTTGAACCGGGCTGTTGAAACACATTGCTACTGACGACGTGCACGTGCACTAATGAAAATATGTTATTAAACAGTCGTTTTACAAACGTAAAACTGCCAAATAATAGTAATTTATTATACAAGACGATAACGTTACATTTTATCCATGAGTGAATCGTTTAATGATTCAAGAGTGGATAGCAATAACTTTATCGTCATGTATAATACAAAATTTGTTTCTATAGCAAGAACTTTAATAATTTCAAAAGAAAATAAGGAAAGTCAATCACATTTTAAAATCTCAGTACCTAGCTAGATTGGGTTGCTAGGATAATACAAAGCTTAATATTTAATTTAAATAAAAGTTAGAAAATTAAATTACTACCCTTGATGTTAAAGTGCTACTTTGTCTACCCTTGCTGTTAAAATAACGCTTGACCTTTTGTTTTGAGTCGATTAAAGCACACTTTAACATTGGCTATAGAAAAAAAGTCAATTTTGCACACTGTCGTCGATAAACTTGTTTTGTGTACTTTCTGTTTTAATGTGGTAATATCGTAATCAGCAATTGTGTAAAATTACCTGGAATTTAACAAAAATGGCCTTTGAATTCCTGGAATTTCCTGGAATTTTAAATATTTTTAGTAGACACCCTGATCTGTGAGGAACGTATAATCCGTAATGAATCACTAGCAAAAACTTTGCCGGAATTCTAGAATAAATTTAATTCCAATCACAGCGACACAATATTTCAAAAGAGTTTTTGTGAAATTAAGCAGATTAGTATTAACAATATTTTTCAGTAAAATAAAACTTTTTTGCAGGTAGAACGTTCGAAACTCAAAGTGTATTTAAAATATGCTGGATTAATATTTCTTTTCCTTGTTGTACTTATAAGTTCAGCTTTCAAAGATAAAAAAACGGGTAAATACCGTAAACCATAAATACCTATATATCCCAGAAACTATAAGTACCTACCTAGTTGCTTTTCATCAGTTCTTAATTGACAATGTTTTTCTGTAGAATAATGTAATTGCAAATTACAGGAGATGCAGCAAAACATGATAAAAATCCCGTAGCAGTTTTAGATTGCTTGCGAGTACTATCATAAATACTAGCCTTAGAAAACAATTTCTATTAGAGGTTGGGTAGTCTTGTACATTTCCATTTGTTTATCTCATTCTCCAGTTTAGAGGTAAATACAGTAGTATTTACAAGAGTTTTAAATACTTTATTGCATTTCCTTCTCACCACTAGCTTAAGAAATAATTTTTAGTGAAACAGATTTGTGGTTCTGTAATTGAGACAATGACATCTGATGAACTCCTGGTAGTTTACGACTCTCTATATTCTATTTTACTTTGATGAAGTCTGTCAGTGAAACTAGTTCCCATAACGCTTTGACTAAGCATTCTTATAATCCTAGTGAATGCAAGCTCTTTATGTACCTAAGTGTGGTATTATGGAGCGAGGTAGCTCCTAACAACAACATCGGGTGCACAAGAAAATAACTGTATGTTAGACTGCACTATAAGATAGTGATTTATTAGGTAGTGTAGCGTTTATAAAGTGGCTCTTTATTTCACTAGTGTATAATGATAAAGTAAATTGCACTAATGCCAATGTGAAAATGTGGAATTGAAAAATTAATGGTTTATAATAAGTAATAGAGGTACTCCAGAAATTTGTAACACATATGCTTATATTCGACGTCAAATGGCCTCTACTGCTGAAAACCCAACTGCTCTTCGCTCTGCCAACCATGAGATCATCACTGACTTAGCAAAAATCGCTGATTCCTTCGCTAACGAGTTTGAAAAATTTAACGTTATAGAACCGGATGGCCGACCCCCTGTAGATTCAGTCCCTGCAACACACTTTCTTGAAGACACCTCCTTTCAGATTGCTGATATAATTAAAATTTTGAAATCGTTAAATGCAAATTCTAGCTCTGGCCCAGACTTGATACCAACTATCTTGCTGAAAAATTGTGCGAACGAATTAGCACCAGCACTCCTTACAATTTTCTGAAATTCCCTGGACACGGGCGAACTTTCCTCTGACTGGAAAACGGCTGTGATTAGGCCAATCTTCAAGAAGGGTAACAAACTCGATCCGACGAACTATAGACCTATCAGCTTAACTAGTGTGGTGTGCAAGGTTATGGAAAGACTTATTGCTAACAGGTTACTTGAGTTTGCTAACCGAACACGTCGCATTCCTCCTCAACAGCACGGCTTCATCCCCAGAAGATGCACCGTAACTAATCTACTCAACACCACACAAAGATGGATAAAAGATCTGGACAAAGGTAAACCGACAGATGCGATCCACTTATACTTTGCAAAAGCCTTCGATAGAGTGCCCCACAAACGCCTATTCCACAAACTTCATCACTTCGGTATTCGAGGTAAACTGTTATTGTGGCTTGAATCTTTTCTTGTAGGCCGAACATTTCGAGTTAAGATTGGTAGACACGCCTCCACCACCCGAGCTGCTACGAGTGGCGTCCCTCAAGGATCTGTCCTGGGTCCAATATTGTTCATCCTATATACGAGTGATATAACCTGCGACACGAGAACTAACTTCTCCCTGGATAATGCCTCATTCGCCAAATTGTATCAGACGTATGTCCTACCACTCCTAGAATACGGTTCCTGCTTTTGGAGTCCTTATTATGCAAAAGACATCTCAGCACTGGAAGGAGTCCAACAAAAACTACAAGACTTGTGCGAAATATCAGAAACCTGCCTTATGAAGACCGACTTGGACAACTAAACATTGCTACACTATCCACGAGCAGACAACGTACTGACATCATCGAAACATACAAGATTCTTAAAGGTTCTTACGACTCCCTAGAACTTCTTCAACATGTCCCTCTCCCGGAAATTGAGAGGACATGACATGAAAATCAAAAAGTCCAAGTTTAAACATGACAACCACAAAAACATTCTAGTTAACCGGGTCGTGGAACACTGGAATAGCCTTCCAAGAGAAATGGTTTCAGAGCCCTCTTTATTGCGATTTAAAAATCTATACAATCGTTATTTATCTCAAATATAACTGTAATAGCTACTGTGATATTAGTTAAGATTGTTACAACGAACTATAAATCTACGAAACTTATAAATTATATATATACACATTGTTACACTTATTTTACATATATTATAAATTTATTACGTTTTCTGTAATCCGCTTGAAACAAAATATCCAGTCTTGGGTGCCTTTTCCAGGTCTAAAGCCTGCCTGGTTCTCATTTAATGTAGGTTCAATTGCATCCCTTAGCTTCTTTTCTATAATTGTCTCGTATATTTTATATGCTACACAGAGCAGCGATATTCCCCTATAGTTGTTACATATCGTTTGGTCTCCTTTTTTAAACACTGGTATAATCACCGCGGTCTGCCATTCCTGGGGTATTGTTTTTGAGTTCCAGGACTTGTTGATAATTTTTTGGAGTAGGTTTGTTCCTTCTTTGCCGATGTACTTTATCATTTCCGGTTTTATGTTATCTATACCTGCTGTTTTGCCTGTTTTTAACTTCTTTATGGCCGCTTCTAATTCCTCCTTACTTATTTCGTCTGTTCGTACTTCCTCATTGTGATTCAGTGTACCGTCACCTATAACGTCTTTGTCCATTGTTGGTTCAGCTCCGACGACCTCTTTGAAGTGTTCCATCCACCTTTCTTTTATTTCTTCTACATTTGTTAGTAGTTCACCCTCTTTGTTTTTAATGTATGTTGTCTTTTTCTTTCCTTTTTTTAGTCCTTTGATTATGCGAAATAGCATTTTCCCATTTCCTTCATTATTCCTTTCCATTCTCTTCCCAAACTCTTCCCAGGATTCTGCCTTTGCTTTTTTGATTTGTTCCTTAACTTTGGTTCTTTGTGTTTTGTATTTTTGATAATTCTCGTTGTTCCTGTCATTAATATATTTCTTCCACAGCCTTTTCTTTTCCTTTACTTCTTCTTTAATTGTTTTATTCCACCATGCCATCTGTTTTATCTGATTGTTGTAGCAAGTTACCCCACATACTTTTTCGGCAGCGTTTAATATGATGTTTTTAAACTTACTCCAAAGTAGTTCTATATTATCTGTGTTGAGATTTTCTCTGGCTAAATGTATTCCTTGTCGTATTTGTGTAGCGTATTCTTCCTGTGTTTCTGTATCTTGCAGCTTATAGCTCTTAATGCTTTTAAATGTATTCTTATCTTGTCTTATGTTATTTAGAGTTGTCAGCTCTTCTAATCTAAGTATAACTTCTACTAGGTAGTGGTCGCTTCCTACTTCTGCACTTCTCTTGAGTCTCACATCTTTTATTTTGGCTTTGTTGTCTTTTTCTACTAGCACTAGGTCGATAATTGATTTTTTACTTCTACTAGCAACTTCTCTTGTAAATTTATGGATGTCTTTGTGTCTGAACCATGTATTTGTCACGATGCAGTTATTTTCCATACAGAACTCGATTATTCTTTTGCCATTGCTATTCAGTGTGTGTTCTCCCCATTTTCCAATTGCACCTTCAGTACCTTCTGGGTTATTACCCACACGCCCATTTAGATCTCCTAAAATGATTATTCTATTTTTGGTTTTATCAAATTCCTCTTGAAGCTGTTCCCAGTATGCATCTTTAGCTTGTTTCTTATCATTTTCATTAGGTCCATATGTTATTACTAATGTATACATTTCTTTTGCAAATTTTACTTCGACGGTCATTAAGCATTCGGAGATAAAGTTCCATTTTTTATATAATTAATATAATTAGTGTTTACTAAACAGGCTACACCTGCTTGTGCCCAGACTGCATCATCTACCCCACTGTATAGGAGCAAGTGGCCTCCTTTTACCGTCTCGTATCCCGTGTTTTTCCGTTTCGTTTCTGTCAGCGCTAGTATTTTTATTTTTGTTTTCTCAAACTTTTCATACAGTTCATTTTCTTTTCCTTTTAGACTGTATGTTCCAGGTGCCTATTTTGATTTCTGTTATTTTACTATTGCTAGTATTATTTCAATGATTCTTTTCCTCTTTAATTTTCCTAGTTTCCTCAGTCATATTCCTATTCATTGCCATTTTCGTCTCCGTTAAGTCTTCCTGTTTTTGGTTTGATATTATTAGTTTTTTGCCTGATTTTTAACTAGGCATTTTTCTTCTGGGTTCCAGTCATATCTTTCTCGATTTATAAAGATTCTATGGTATCCTACTTTAGCTTCCTTTCCGTTGCTTCTTTCTTCTCTAGCCATTTTAAGTAGTTGGGTTTGCACTTGTCTTTCTTCATATGTTTGGTCGTTTTCAATAAATATTTTCGTACCTTTTAGTAATTTCTTCCTTTCTAGTATCGTTTTTTTTTCTTCCCATGAATTGAGCTGGACAATTATTATGTTTTTGTCTTCCTTAATCCTGACCAAGTGTGCCTTCTTTATCGTCATGGTGATTTTAAGTTTGTCTCTTAGTAGCTGTTCTACCCCTTCTTTCAGTTGTTGTTCTCTTATGTTTGCTCCCTTTATCACTACATTTTTTTTTGCGTTTATCTCTGTCCTGCCTCTCAATCCTATCTTCTAGCTTTTTACTTCCTTTTACAATAAAGGAAGTATTGGATTCACCCCAAAAATTCGAAATTGAGTTTTCAACAGATCTTTACGTTTTAGAGTCCCCTGATCCCAAAAAACATATTTTTTTCATTGGTCTGTCTGTCTGTCTGTCTGTGTGTCTGTGTGTTTGTCTGTGAACAGAATATCTCAAAAATGAAAAGCGGTATGGCGTTGAAACTTCATATATAAGTTTTGTGTACTATGTATATGAGACAGCAAGCTTTCGAAAAAAATCGCATAACCGGAAGTAGGTGTTTACTCTGTTTTTTCGATTTTTTCAAAAACGGCTTTAACGATTTTTTTTAAACTTTACATTTTTATTACATTTTGAATGTGTATTGATGTGAGATAGGTGATTTTCCAGTTGAATACTTCTAAAATGGGTTTCTTTTGTTTTTTGTCTATTTTTTTATTAACTCTTATTTTAAATAGAACACCCGGTATATTATTACATTTTTGAATTCAGCTTGAAATTCTAGAGAAAATTTGTCTCTTCAACTAACGTTCTATTTTGTACCGTTTTTGCAGAATTTGTAATTTTTGAAAATTTTTGACAAATGCTTAAAACATTTTAAATAAAATTTTTGGCTAATTATAAGATCACTGTAAAAGGAAGTTGTGTGCGTGTATCACACCAGCTTTTTTATTCTGTTTTCTAGGTTTCCTTTTTTCTTTTGCCATTCTTCTGCTTTCTTTTGCCATTCAGCTTTCGCCGCTTGGAATTCTTCGCTGATCTTTGTTATTTCTGCCTTCAGATCCTTGTGAGATTTATTAAATTCTGCTTTTAAGTCTGTTTTTAATTCATCAATTTTCTTTAGGATTTCATCCATGTTTATAGATTCTTCGACTTTTCCCTGATTTTCGTTCCTTGCTTGTTGTTTTAAATTTTCTTTTGTTGGTGGTCTTACAATTTTTGCGCTTTTTTTGAAGGCTATCTGGTCAATTTCCCACCTTTCGAAATCCTCCGGGTCTTCTATGTCCCTTTTCCTTTTAGCAAGATCTGATAAACTATGTGCTCGTGCTCGCCTTTCTTGATCGTTCCTGTTCATGTGGTCGTTCTTACACTTAAACTTGTTTGTTCCTACGGTAGCTTCTATTTCTAACAAGTTAAAGATCAACCCCTTTTCGATTTTGTGTCTACAAGATTTATTTGATAGTCTTCAACACATGATGTTGTCAATGATAATAACCATAGGAAATATAATCAGATAGAATGGAAACTTCTCAATAAAAGTTGTCATCGTTTTGCGCCGTCTGCCGAGATGTGCGGCAACTAAATGGGAACGCGGGAAATTTAAACCCAGAAAATAAATTAGTATTTTATTTACGGTATTGCTAATATGATTGAAATTATTTATATACTTCTTGACGACTATTAAATAACTTATTACCAAGCATATAAACAATTTCAATCATATTAACATAGCCTAAATAATTAATAAATTAAAATAAAAAGCATTTTTAACAATAATTGTTACAATAAAATAAGAGTATAAGTTGCTGAAGTTTTTTATTAACTTTTATCTCTTTAGTTTTTTAGAAATAATTATCACAAATATAAAGCTCCAGAAAATATTTTGTACCGCTCGCTGCATTCCAATAATTCGGCACCTCACGTACACGTAAATGATGCATGTCGTCTAGTGGTCTATTTATTTCTTTCAACCACTCCTGCCGTTTCCTGTTATTTCTTGGTCCTTAATTTGCAATAAGTAATTCATTAAAGAGTATTGCTAAATATTGCAGTTAAAATTACCTTCAGGAACTTGAAACAGCGTATACCCTTTTATGCTGTTGTTCAGGCAACCTTTAACGTAGCAAATACAAACCATAATGCTATATATATATATACACTCACCGGCACGAAAAACGGACCACTTGCATTTTTTTATTGGATTTAAAATTGTATCCCTTTGTGATGTTTTATTATTACATTTATTATTATACATTTATTATACATGTTATAATGTTAAATGTATAATAATAAATGTAATAATAAAACATCACAAAGGGATACAATTTTAAATCTAATCAAAAAATGCAAGTGCTCCATTTTTCGTGCCGGTGGGTGTATATATACGTGTTGACAAAATTCGTCGGGAGAACTAGGGAATTCGAGATCACAATCATCTCTTCAGGGCATAATTTAGGCAAATAACCTGTAATCGTAAAAAAAATACTTTTGATATTTCTTCAGATCTTCAAGTTTCAGGGTCAGTAGACGAAAAACATTTTAAATTGCGGTTAAAAACGATCATCTGCATAACTTACAACCTAGAGAAAGGATTGTGGCATCGCATTCGAAGGATATATTACTAATAAGAAAAATTATTTATGACCTTACTAGTAGCGCCTATGGTAAATTTGACACTGACAAACTCGTTTTTTAAACTTGTCAAATGGTGTTTCCCTACCTGTGTTAGCGTAGCTAACGTGATTTAGTGACCTTAATCGAATTTTCTTAGAAGCGTCATCTGCTGAGATGTGCGGCAACTAAACTAAATAAAACATTTAGTTGTATAGCAGTGCGCATAGCATGATAATAACTCTTGACACCTACAACCTAAGTATGTAACTTTATTTGTCAACATTTAAAACATTAATATGACATGAGCATACCTTGTTTAATAGATGTTCTTCATCATTTGCTTGTATTAAAAAACTGTCCACGTGTTCCTTTGATAAAGAAAGGTATTTCTTTGGCTTGTGGCCTCACCTTTTTTTTAAATGGAATAACACTTGGAAACTTACTAATATCCACCCCTTCTTTCAAATTAATTGTTGAAGCAGCATGGAGTACTTAGTCCAACTTTTGTAACAGGCGAGTATAGTATTGAAGCATAAGCCAAAATAACGTCTTCAGTGGTTTTGATAACTTTTTTTCTTAAACACCATCTTTTAAAGGCACTGTAAGTTTCTTCATACCAATATTTTGATTTACATGGTAAACAAGACACAATTTTAGTTATATTGTCACACGCTTCCTTCCGCTTCTGTATTTAAGAGTATCCATCAGTTTTAAAATTTAATAGAAAACATGGAAAAACTCCAAAATTGTTCACACTAATGCTGTTTGAAAGTTGTTAGTTATCGGTAACTATGGGTCGTTATGGATACTTAAAAAAAGCACACTTTGAAATTAAATAAAATTTGTCAAACGTTTTTCGAACGTAAGCAACACTTTAGAAAATTACTACTAATTCAATATTTGGAAGCAGTCCAACATACAATATTGTATATAACTCGCACATAATAGGCCTCAATGGCTCTCTCTTTTTATTTGACTCGCTTGTCAAATAAAGCGGGCTTTACAATAAAACTTTACATTATATACTACTTAGTTGTATAAACTACTATTATTCAGAGAACTAATTCAACTAAATTACATTAAAGGGTTGTAACTCATCCCTTGTATGTACTTTGTAGGTAATTCCAAAGTGTCTGTCGGCATATGCGTTGACTTTGTAGGTGTTTATGTACACTTCGCAGTGTCGCGGTTGGTGTCTGTCACATTGTGTTCAAAACTGACACCCACTCCCGTCGACATCGCACTCAGCGCTCAGTGGCATATAATGAACAGAAGCGGTTCCCTATACTACAGTAAGTTCATACACATTTTGAACTGATGAAGCACACATTTACTAAAAGAAATATGTTTGAATGGGGAAGACCCAACAAAAGACTGGAAAACTTCATATATTTGAAATGAGCTAAAGATGATCCAGGGAATTATCGGAGAATAGCAGACTACACTGTATCCAAAAGTGTTGATAGAGAAGGAGACAAAAAACCAGAGAAACATATTCACTCTTAAGATAGCCTTAGAAAAGAGAATTTAACGAAGTAGAGAGACCCATAGCAGCTCTGCCAATTTAGAAAAGACATACAATAGCGTTCTCATATGTCATCTTCGGCCAGCCATGCAGAAACTAGATCTAAGAATAGGACTAATTCTGGTAACAAGGTCTCTGTACAAACATAACATCACAGAAGTAAAAAAAGGAAAAACCTTTACCGATACATTTTGAAGTAACCAAGGGTCTGAGACAGGGCTGCCGGCTTTCACCACACTTTTTAAAATCTATAAGGACAATGTCCTCGGGAAGTGGAGACTGAAAGCTAAGCATATAGGACTGCAAATTAATGCCAAAACCCTGTATAGGTGCCCTCCATTTTACAGACGATTAGATTGTGGTGCAGAAGATCAAAACGATTTCAATTACATGGTGAGAAAACTGAAGAAAGAATATGAGGAAGCCATACTGAATATTAGATTAGATTAGATTTACGTTCCACGACTGCCTTTTGCGCACGTCAGCCCTTTGGGCTTATTGTACTGTCGGGAGTTTTCAAGTTAGCAGGCCGACATTCGTATCTTTTACTAGACTTACAATGTCCCGTACTAGCTTGCGGTTGTCAATAGAGTTAAGGTTCCAATCGAGTTGGTGTCTTTTACGCTCTAATGCTGGGCATTCAAAGAGGATAAGATAGGCTGTTTCATCATCTTCTTGGCATAGTCTGCGAACAGGTTCATCTCTATAGATATTGATCCTGTGCATAAATTCTCTGAATGCTCCAGTGCCTGTTAGTGGACTGACTACTTGCTTGATTCGAGTTCTGTTCAGTCTCAACAGGGTTTTGGTGGTTTGTGGATTCGGAGTTTTTAGCAATCTTTTGCAGTGTGTTGCTTGATTGTAGTTTCTCCACCTTAGTTGGTGTGCAGTATTGCCCCATTCATTAATGGCTGAGCGGGCTTGGTTTTTCTGAATGCTTAGACCAGGTTCTGGACTGGTCATTGCATTACGGGCTGCTTTTTTTGCGAGCTTGTCGGCATTTTTGTTTCCTTCAATACCTTGGTGGCCTGGAATCCAGCATAATTTTACTGTGTTACCCTGGCTTAAGGTTTGAAGTTTGGATTTGCATTCCTTGACCAGTCTCGATGAAGTACTGAAAGCATTTAACGCTTTCAGTGCAGCTTCTTTTTTATGCTGATGTTTGTGCATACGTTAATAGCTTGTATTTCAGCCTGAAAAATGTTACGTAACTTTCCTAGAATGACTTTTTTCATTTGTTCTAGGATTGGTACTGTACACAGCGAAGCCTTTATCCCCTTCAAATTTAGATCCATCACTGTAAAAATGATGTTCTTATTTGTTGGGGTTGGTAGTTGGTCCGGATCCCAACTTGTGTGTACGGTAAAGTTCTTTTCAAAGTCATAGGCTTTGATCAAAATGAACAGGCAGAAAACCAAAATAATGACCAACCAAGTCGAAGACAGGAACGTAGAAATAGACAACCACAAAATAGAATATGTAGAAGAGTATATATACTTAGGACAAACAGTAAAATGCGGAAAACAAAACCAAACAGCAGAAATCGAAAGAAGAATACGGCTAGCGTGGTCAGCATTCGGTAGACAAAATAAGATATTGAAGAATAGAAAAATACCGCTACACTTAAGAAGAAATGTTTATAACCAATGCGTGCTGCCTGTACTAACATATAGTGCTCAAACATGGACCTTGACAAGAAACATCGTGGACAAGCTAGCTAAAGCACAAAGGGCCATGGAGAGGCAAATGCTAAACGTAAAGCTATAAGACAGAATTAGAAGTGAAAATATTAGACAGAGAACAAAGCTGATTGACGTCGTGGAACACACAGCATCACTGAAATGGAGATGGGCTGGTCACACTATGCGACAGAGAGACAATAGATGGAATAAAGAAATCCAACATTGGAGACCATGGACGGCAAAGAGGGGAAGAGGACGTCCACAAATGCGATGGTCGGATGATTTAAAGAAGATTGCCGGATTTGGATGGATAAGGAAAACCACAGATCGTAACAACTGGAGACAAATTGGGGAGGCCTATATCCGCTATTGGATGGAAGGGGGCTGACAAAGAGAGAGAGGCTTTGATTATAAGATCAGAACCCATTTCTAATATTGGGTTGTTGATGTGTGATATGATCTTGCCATGTCCTATATTCTTAGTTGTGGTCATTCTGTGTAATCTGTAGGCTGCCATTCTGACTTCACCTTCCAAGTAGATGTGCAGAGGTGGCAGATTTAAGATAGCTTTCAGTGCTTGTCCTGAAGTGCCTTTAAAGGCTCTAGTGATGCACCGACTAGCTAGATATTGTATTCTGCTGATTTTGTGGATCGCAGTTGCTTGTTTTATCTTGGGCCACCAGGCGATTATTCCAGCGTACATACATCACACAAGTAGAGACATTCAAGCCAAATTTGAAACCTGTATAGAGTGCCTGAGACAGTGCCTTAGAGGGTATTTCTAAGCTTGACTATCAGATGGCAGCACAAAGTTCTACCAATCAGAGCCAGTTACTAGTTCTGCTACCAATCATGATGTGATCAAGTAGTGGCGCCATCTGTTAGTAACATCGGAAAGTACCCCCTAGAAGCCATTCAAGGTCATCCAAATCGGAATTTTGACATCAAAAGAACCGAGTTTCTCTACTTATTTGATTTATGTACGCTGATTATTCCATATGAAATTATTGGTCGGACCATGGTTTTGTACAGCCAGAGGGTCAGTTCCGGTTTGAGCCCCCATGTACTACCTGTAGCTCTTTTCCCTATAACTAATGTTTGTATGTGATTGTTTTGTCTAGGTGGGAGTTCCAAGTTAGTTTGAAGTCGATGGTTAGACCTTAGTACTTAACCTTGTTCTCCCATTTGACATTTGTCTCAAACAGTTGTGAGTGAAAGCGACGAGAGTGGCTTTGCTAGGATTAATTCTAAGATTATTCTCTAGACACCACTCTTCGGTTTTCTTTAGTGCTGATTTCATTACATTGTCTACGGTTCTTTGGTATTTACCTTGAATCAGTATGACAATGTCATCAGCGTATCCTTGAGTGTAGTAGCCTGTGTTATTGAGTTGGATCAGCAGTTCATCAACTGTGAGGCACCACAGGAGTGGAGAAAGAACTCCTTTCTGTGGACATCCCCTTGTCGCCTGCACTGTCTTTTCCTGAATATGAACATGAAGAAGTCAGAGTACCTTATAGCAGAAAGTGAACAGGAGTAGGAAAACAGTCTAACTCTAGAAAATGGGCATGTACCAAGAACAAGAACATGTAAATACATTGGAGTTATTTTCAAGAAACATGGGAGTAGTAATAATGAAATAATGGTTAGAGTGAACACAGGAAGGAAAGCAGTAAGGTGTCTGAATTCGATATTATGGCATAAGTGGATGCGGAAAAAAGCAAAAATGCAACATAAAGGACCCCTACAACCAATTATCACTTATGAATCTGAAATATGGGATATGAGCACGAGAAACAAGGAAAAATTACTAAAGACAGATTGGGTTTCCTAAGAAGAAGCTGCAGAAGATGGAGACATGAAAAAATAAGAAAAAAATCAATAAGCGAAAGTAAGGGGATTGAGATAAACATAATTGAGGAAATAGTGAAGAAGCAAATAGTCTAGTTTCGATATACAGAAGCATTTAGAAAATAGCCATTGAAGGAATTAAAATTTAAAGAAATACTTTGAACACCCTTATTTAAAATATCCTGTATTTTTGTATCCTAAATGACGCCCTCCTAAATTAATAAAATATATATATATATATATACAAGAGTGGGGGGATGTGTAACGTTTTAAGTGTTTGATACTGACAAATATTGAAAAAGTTCAGAAGTTGGAAACACTGAAAGTGATTTAAAAGAAATTTGTGTTAAAATAGCAACCATATAGCCTCAAATACACAAAAACTACATAAGGTTCTATTTAAAAAACATATATTTTTTAAGCATACTTTTTTGGGACATCTCGTACAGGTCAAAATAATTTTAAAATGTGCATCTTTGAATTTCATTAGGGTCGCCTCAATCAAACTTTTTATCGAATAATATACCTAGGTATATAAAACTTAATAATGTTGTTTACAATTTTTGCATAAATAATACATAATACATATTTTGAATAGAAGTGTACTATTTACCCATATCTATCGTAAATGTTGCATGAGGTTTAACTTTTTCTCACGATTTGCTGCATCTCCTTTAGCTTTTCAGTAATGTTATTTCGCAAGTTTGAAACTGATCGCTGTTTATCTGTACCTACCCGTGTAAAAGAACAAAATTAATTTGTAATGCGACTAAAAAAACGTGTCAATCACAAGTTCTATAGAATTATATAACTTAAATAAATCGCAAACACTAAAATACAGAAGGATTAGCAGCAATCTACAACAAACTTGAATCTTTATTAAAACATTTACTACAGGCACAGTTATTGTGTATTAATGTAATAATATACGAACTACAATTTAATAGTAATATACGATACAAGTGCGTAAAGCTAGCTTTTAGTCACGAGTGGGGCAGAGTTAAAACGCGAGTGTGCGAGCGTTTTAAGCCCCGTGGGTGACTAAAGATGTTTTACGCATGTATATCGTAAAATATTTTATCTACGACCACTACTAAAAGTAGGCCTTTTAGCGCTAGCTTGTTTCACTAAAAGTGACGTTTTATAGTTTACCGTGGTTAAAGAAATCAGCTGTTTACTTTTAGCTCTAGTGCTAAAAGTGAAGTGAGGTTATAAAACTACAATTTCGAACTGGAAGTGAAGTTGTAAAGTTATTCTAGTTGCTTCTTGCTTTACAACTAACGTGTTTTTGAAATAATTAAAACGTTATGTAATGAATACACTCAGATGTGGAGTATTAATAATTACATTTCGTAACTGACCTTGACAGCACTGGCTTCGCAAACATTCGCCCGCGCATGGCCTACTATTTAATGACATAAATTAGAAGTGTCGTAGATGCAAACACGTCACGTCGCGCGGGGGCTTGTTTGCGAGGCCAGTACTGTCAAGGTCAGTTACGAAATGTAATTATTAATACTCCACATCTGGCTGTATTCATTACATAACGCTTTAATTATTTCAAAAACACTTTACCTGTAACGCAAGAAGCAACTAGAATAACTTTACAACTTTACTTTCAGTTCAAAATTGTAGTTTTATAACCTCACTTCACTTTTAGCACTAGAGCTAAAAGTAAACAGCTGATTTCTTTAACCCCGGTAAACTATAAAACGTCACTTTTAGTGAAACAAGCTAGCGCTAAAAGGCCTACTTTTATTAGTAGTGGTCGTAGATAAAAATATTTGCATGGTTATTTTCTTTAACTATTAAGCCCCTATTATTTATTTCCTAACTGTATATAACTGTTGTTGCATTTTGTACTTTCAGACGTTGATTGTTATTTGGTTACAGTTTAATTAGCGCAAATTATAAGACTGTAATTCTAGTCTAGTGTAATACATTTTAGAACTGATGTGAATATATTTTTAATATATCGAGTGATTATAAGTGATTGTAGGTCCAGAGTGTGTCGGAGATTCCTGGCTTTCTGCTTTTGTTGCTCTCTTGTATGTGTGTTGTGTGTACGATGTCTATGCAGTACAGTCTACATACACATAAGTGTGAAAGGTTACATAACACACTTGCATCACAAGTCAATATTTTTGCATTATAAAAGTGAAACATACAGTAAGCGTAAGCAATTATATTCTTGCAATTTAATACTAATAGCATGGAAGAAATGTCAAAATGACTGACAGTAGCTTACAGTAAGTACCTACCTACTAAAACAATTACAGTAAAATGGCAAAGGAATTTATTTTATGTACTTTGAGCCCATTATGATACTGAAAATTGCTCGAAACAGTTTAAGAATAGAGGCGGTTATTAAACTGTTTTTGGTAACTGTTTTGTGATTGGTGACATTTGCTTTCACCTGTTCATAACACAATCAGATGTCGAATTTATAACCACAATCTCTGAACTGTATTTATTAAATTTATTACAATTAAATGTAACTTACGGTAGTACTTTTAATGAGTAAACCAAACACATTATTTTTATCTACGACCACCACTAAAAGTAGGCCTTTTAGCGCTAGCTTGTTTCACTCAAAGTGAGGTTTTATAGTTTAGCGTGGTTAAATATATCAGCTGTTTACTTTTAGCCCATGTACTAAAAGTGAAGTGAGGTTATAAAACTACAATTTCGAACTGGAAGTGAAGTTCTAAAGTTATTCTAGTTACTTCTAGCGTTAGAGGAAAAGTGTTTTTGAAATAATTAAAGCGTTATGTAATGAATACAGTGAGATGTGTAGTATTAATAATTACCTTTGATAACTGACTTTGACAGTACTGGCTTCGCAAACATTCGCCCGCGCTCCAAGGGCTACTGTTTATTATGACATAAATTAGAAGTGTCGTAGATGCAAACCTTTGTTAAATATCGATATTTATGGATTAATAACAGTAAAATTAAGGTCGTAAATATAATATTGTATGCAACGCGTGCTAAAAGTCGTTTATGCACGAGACATGTTATGAAACTCAGCCTTCGGCTTCGTTTCATAATTTGCATGTCTCGTGAATAAACGTCGACTTTTAGCACTTGTTGCATAAATAGCTATTCTAGGGGCCGTTTGCAGAAAGCAATGTTAAGTCTTGTGTTAGCTAACGTCGCGTCAAAGTGAACAAAATCGCATCAAATTTTATTTACTAATGTATTAGTTACCATAAACATTTGAGATTTGATTCGTTTTTGTTCACTTTGACGTCGCGCTAGCTAACACCAGACTTAACATTGCTTTCTGCAACCGGCCCTAGGTAAGGCACTATTTGAACAACAGACAAACCAAAAAGTGTGCAACAAATTTGAACTATGTAATTCAAATGTCAGAGCATCAAAATTGATAATTTGTCCATTAGGTTATCAGATGGCGACTGTCAACTGTTCCTTGATAATGTCGCCATCCTTACGCAACGTTGAACTTCTATAAAATCAGTAACATAAAGTAGATAAAATAGTATATTATACTCGTTTAATAAGAGGCATTGTAGCACTTGTTCTATTGGAGCACTCCTCGCTGCATTCGTCGTGTCTCAAACCCACGCGTGCTACAATATGCCCTCTTATGAAACTCGTATAATAATATACTATTTTGAAGGCACTCTGAACTTATATAATCATTTGTAATCATGCAATAAAATATTGACATACTCTATGTGAAGTACTGCAAAATAATATAGCCAATTAATGTGACAATAAAGTAGTAGTAATGCATATGGCATATAGGGAAAATAGAATGATATTTGCATATACATACATAAAATATAAAGCTCAATAGTGGTTCAAAACTTAATTATAAAGATTACGAACTTAATAGACTTAGTTTGATTGGTAGTATTTGTTTGAGAACAGATTATAGTGTCCTTTGTGAAAATTTCATTCATGATAATTCAACAAAAATTAATGAATCAAAATATTGATATATTAAAAAGTAGTAGTAAATATGCATTTAAATCAACTTGTTACCTCATTATGCATGACTATGAGTTACATGTAAGTTTTTATAATACGTATCTCATAGTTTATGAAAATATGTAAGTTTCTAAGTAGCCTATGCTCAGTGTTGGCTTTTAACATTTTATTTTAGTTTTGAAAATAGTAAATAGTAGGTACAATGGCGGACAATAAATTTAGGCCGGCTTGACATCTACTACTACTACTACTATTACTACACAACTTATGCCCAACTAACCTCAATTTTGATATTTCCGGCGTAAATTTATTGTCATCCATTGTACTTTGCAAATAAATTATAATGGTAAAAATATAATGTGATATTTGGAATACAATAGATCTGTGGACATTTAGTTAGCTACATAAATTATACTAGAGAACTATAATAGTAGTTTTTAGCTTATTTTACTAGACGTAATTTTAAAAAATATATGATTGTAAATAATAATAATAATAATAATTTTATTCATCCAATTGACCATTTACATAGCATAGGATATGTCAGGATTGTACAATTTAAAATATGATTAAAATAAAACAGTAACATACATCACATACAATAAAATATATAAATATCACAGTCAATAGAACCATCACAGCTTGCCTTGGAGAAATTCTGGTAAAGAATAGTAACATTTATCTAATAATAGTGTTTTAACATTTTTATAAAACTTTTTATCGTTATCGTCTCTAACTGACTTTGGAATCTTATTGTACCTACGCTTCAGTTGATTCTTCTACCACGAATAATTGTAAGTACTGTTAATAAATAAATATTTGTTTTATTTTGGAACCATAATCTTGCTTATTGACCCTCGATAGCGGGCGTAAACTAGATTTTATGGCCCTAGAGCCTATAAAGTTGCTAAGCAGTATAACAAGCACCAACAATGAAGTATAGCAAGACCAACACGCTGCATAGAAACCATAGCACACTAAAAATTCACAGTAAGTACCAGCACAATGATGCCGCAGTAGTTTGTAGCCAAAATACTGAATCCTTGAATTTGTCCATTTTGAGAACAAAAATTAAATAAAACGTTGTATGTATCACGATTATAGCTCTCATGCTATAATCTATTGATTATGCCCTTAATACATAAATTACTATTATACGATTGTTATTAACTTATTAAAGTGTGATTTTTAGTTTTATCATACCCATACGGAGTATTTTAGATAGCTTGGTGCAGTATTTGTGTTATAATTGCTTAATATATATTTTAAAGAAATGAAGCTATTATGTAATTCTCAGATTATAACTTCTCATATAATAATAATAATAATCGACATCACAATGCCGGTAGCTGGCAATATAATAAAACGTGAGCGGCAAAAAACATCCAAGTATGAAAATCTGGCAATTGAGATGCAAAGAATAAGGCGATTAGAGCGAATGAGGAATTGTACGTCGTGTCAGTGGAAATTCTCTACGTCATGGATTCTCTTATTTTAGTTTCAAATCTAAATTGATTGTCAGTTTATAATTTTAATAACTATGTCTTATTTGTATTTATATACACACAATAACAATATACTCTAAAGAAATACCATCTCATTTAGAAGTTGTATTATTAACTTACCTTATATCTCAACAAAATTAGATAAATTCTGACATTTCAAATTATGTCATGATAGTAATATTTGTCGTAACCTCGACTAGCTAGCTCAGAACAGTGAAACCCCTTTTCCTCATCTGAATGGGGTTGTCATTAACTAATTGCTTTTATATTTAAATTATAATTATAACTCTACTTGCACAGTAGAATATGATTTTACTTTATCGAATTACATTTCAATTCAGGTACCTTTTCAAACTGCATTTAAATTTTGAATAATTACACTTTGATAGCAGTTTGGTCTGACATGACAATAAAATATGTAAATTTCAAAATACATTTTAATCACTTGTTATTTATATTCCAAAATCAAATAAAAATTAAAGATTCTAAAACGTAACTGAATAACCGTCGTCTGCGTTAATGTTATAAACAATCAACGCAGACGACGCTAATAACCAAGATGTTCAAATTTCAAAATATAAATGCCAAAACACGTCGAGCACTCGAATCACACAGAATTTAGAAAAATAGTTATTTAAAATTAATTTCTAAATATAATGTTTATTACAATTACAATAGTTTGTTTCTAAAGATTGTCGCACCAAACTCACTTTCAAGCTGATTCTTCTTATAACTTATAACTTTATAAGAATTGTTGGCACATATTTTCGGTGCCCCGGGCTAATTTATTTTTTCCTGGATTCAGATCGATTCTCACGCATAAATTTACAAGAACTGGCGACTTAACAGAAATTCCATAACGTCCCTGCGGTCTGGAGGTTTAAATCAGAAACATGATACTGGGGGTGCAAGGCGAACGGCGAGTCCTTTCATGTAGCAGGTGGTTACACACGTTCGACCGCGAGCACAAACTCAGCCAATTCCACAATCAGTCATGCAAGCAAGACAAACATTCAGCTTTTAACAGTAATGTGCCCCTTACCTAATACTTACAGGGGGTTTTCTGGTCACCCCGCTGCGTTCCAACGTAGCTTCTGAAAGAGGACATCGTTCAGGGATATTCTTCAGTGCACCTCCGATAATGTGCCTTTAATAATCCTGAAAACAAGGATGCTTACCGCATCTAGTATGCATTAACCGAACGTTAACTGCATTAATGGGTCCAACCCATGTCAATGTATCCCGCAATTGCGATGGCCGCATCCAGCCACAAAAGGTACAGGCACAAGACATGTTTGGGAAACGGGCTTTCCGAGCCATCCAGACGCGCTATCTGCAGTCACTGATAAGCAAGGTGCTTAACAGGTCAGGGATCGTGGGCCATCTCGCCGAATGGCCACTGATCCAGGCACGATAGCGCTATGTAGACGGTAGGGTGGCCCCAGGCCAACCATAACAATGAAACAACGACCCCATTAATAGGGCTGTCTACAATCAGCAGCAGTACGAACAATAAACGAATGTTTGACTCCGCTGTAAAATAACTACATACAGTTTCTATTGCAAAGCTACGCAAGCACTAGTATTCTATTTAAATATTACAGACCTCATCGTTTCATTCACTCACTTATAATCCACAATTCAATTCACTTCAAAAACACAATCGCAGTGAAATAACACCCGCGGCAGATTAAGTTTTGCATACGCACGTGTGCAACCTCGCCCACAGACTGCAAAAGCACATAAGAACCCTCACATTTTAAAAAGGCCACCCCCGGTCGCTTCGGGCTTCACAACATTCCCATATGGACATTCTCGGCTAACTCCCTGCAAAAGCCCAACGATATTTAAAACTACCTGCAGAAAATGCCCCCGATCTTAAAAACAGCCGTCGATCTTTAAATTAGCTTTGGGCTCGTTTCGATTCTGTGCTAAATTTAGAACGTTTATTATTTGGGTGGTTGGTTTAGTTGAAAGCACATAATATTACCAATACAAATAAAATAATAGAATATGTTCAAACAACTCAAAGAACACAAAAGTAAATATTACAACAGAATATTCACTAATTTTGACATCTATTTCTTTTGGTCTTACTTGATTTCTTAAACAGTATCTTTATACTGTTGCAACTTCATTCAGAAAACCCCTGGTTGCTCTAACTCAACTCAAAGCTCGTAGTCTAAAATTTTATTATTGGTAATAGACGACCAATCCAGTACACGAGAACACACACTTTTGCACTGATTTTACTTTATAAATTGTACTCTATTACTTTTAAATAGATAATCCGATTGCAATCCAATTCAATAACATTGAATTATATACTTAGTATAACAATTGTGATACTATATCACGTTTGATCGTAAAGAAACCCATTTTACTACTACAAATTCAAACTTTCAATCATTATAATCTCACATTTAAGGGAATTCAACGCTTAACGTAAATTTTATGTGAAAATTATTTCAATTTTATTTTTATACTCTCATTTTCAATAGAAACCGGTCATTCATACAACTGTTCAAATATATGTAATGTATTAACTATCTGAATATTATTATTTACAATAAACTATACTGCATTACACAGTTTCAATTTCTTGTTGCAAAAGGTACTATATTGTTAGAACCACTGGTATTTCGGTTTTTATGTTAATTGTTATTAAAATACTAACCAAATCAGCATTGTAATTGGTAATTTGAGTTGCGAAGTATAGTCCACAAAGTAAAGTAAAACGGCATCGTGTCAGTGTCAACAGTTATTATTCAGATAAACTTCAAAATAAATTTAATCATTTTATGCTAAACAGAAAAGCAGATTACAATAATAAAGCGGAATTCATTCCTAATACCCGACGGTAATTCAGTTGGTTTATTTTTTTATGTAATTTAGAGTAGGCAATGACCCTTAAAATTTTTACAACAGCGTAGAAATCTGTCAATAAATATACTCATAGTTTAGATGGTTTAAAGTTCACAATTTAATTGTGTATGCAGAGAGAAATATTGAACAAAGTCAAATAAAGCGCAGATTTGAAATATTTTATTTAATTGCAATCTAAACAGTAGTTGAAGTTATTAAATGCATTGGAAATAAGATGCAAGAAACATAATTTGAGGGATAAAGGCAGGCCTAAGCAAAACAGATTTCAGAGGGATTGAATTTGAAGTTTGAGTAAAAGAAAGATTTAAGATGGCTAATATAATATAAAGTGCCAGCGTAGATCAATGATTAGAGCATCGGACTGCGGTGCGGAAGTCTGGAGTTCTAATCCCAGATCGATGGCTGGCGAGCGGCCTACCCAGTCGCTTTAAATAATTGGGTACCTGCGTTCGAAAAAACAATGGGTAATAATGTGGTTGTCTAATGCGTGATGCTCACCACATCACCACGTGTCATGAATTTGACACGCGACAGCCACGTGTATTAGCGAGGATATGGAAGCCCTGACCTTCCGCCTTGCAGGCCAAACTCCTCCATGGGGTGTTAATGCCTCACCATTAATATAATATAAGTAATATGATAGGTTTCAGCATATTTGAAGCCGGACCAAATGAAAGTAAATAATACAAAAGGTTGGTTATGTGCATAATGCATGAGCGTAAAGTTAGTAATAAACGTACAGGCCAATGAAAAGCAAGCAAGCTGAAACGTAGATGGAAATCTAATTAAGATAAGATAGAATTTGCAAAGAGCAATACAGAACGAGGGCAACTTAAATGAAGAAAAATCAGTGACGTGTGCTCAAGTGCCAGTGCATTTTAAAACAAAGTGTTCAAAGCAGAGCAGTGATAAATAACGTTGTATGTGTCAAGAAAGAACAATTTTTATGTATAATTTCTAGTATTACGTATTACCTTACCTTAATATGTTGGTAGCACTGTAACTCTATGTCAAATTCGAGGTTATCAGGTTAGGTTTCCCGTCAGTTTTGACACAGATTGATACAAAACCTAACTTGCTAACCTAGAATTTGACATATACTGACAGTGCAAATTGGGGGTGTTATGCCTCCCTCCGTTACCGCTTTCAAGGATAATCCTTACAGATGATACTTATACATGCCTCCCGCAACATTCTCTAAAAAAATAGGCCTTAACTAAATAATAATTAAAAAATGTCACCAGCTTTTATAGACTAATAGATAAATACTTGCGATTTATACTCTTAATGATGAAAAAATATCATGGGCCTTAGTAATCAACAAAAGTGTAAAATTCTTAAATTTTGGATGGAAACCAAGTCTTTTGTGCAAACCCAGAGACGATACCGTACGTATTTTCAAATAAGGCGACCCGCACCTACCAGTAAAACAATAATTCGTATTCGAATAAATTTAATACAAGATTTAACATAGATTATTTAAATAAACTATCAAGTGAAAGCCCAGAACATCAAGAACTTTAGAAACTGTTGACGCAGTACGTCGGTCCGTTATTCGTAGCCCTAAAAGGAGCATAAAAATATGGTCGCAAGAAATGGGCCTTTCAGCTACTTCAGTGCGGCGTATTCTTCGTAAAGACTTGCACATGCATGCGTACAAAATATCGACTTCATTTCTGTTAACAGAAAGAAGTAAGAGTCTTCGTATGGTAATGTGCCAAGAATTCATAATGCGTATGGAGCAGAATGAAAATTTGATTTCAAACGTATGGTTTACTGACGAAGCTCATTTTCATTTGCACGGCAAAATTACAGGTTTTGGGGTACACAGCTTCCGGAAGAAACTGTTGGAGATTCCTTTGCACAGTCCAAAAGTAACGGCGTGGTGCGTTATGAGCAGTAGAAGTATTATCGGTCCATTGTGGCGTGAAGACGAAAATGAAGTTACGATTACAGTGAACCAACAAAGATATCGAAATGTTGTTGAAAAATTGGTTGGAATCCTTCAGACCAATGCAAACATTGATTTTAATAACCAGTGGTTTCAACAGGATGGGGCAACGCCTCATACTGCAAATGAAACGATGGCTTTGTTAAGACGTCATTTTGGAGAAAGAATCATCTCAAAAAATCTGGATTTCTGTGCGCTCTTTATTCGCCCGACTTATCCCCACTAGACTATTATCTATGGGGCTATCTTAAACAAAGGGATTACATAAATCGGCCAAATACTTTACGCGTGTTAAAACCCAGTGTTGAAGCGTTAATTCAAACGATGCCACAAGAAATGTGTCGCCGTGTTATCGATAATTTTTCGGTTCGGGTACGCGAATGTTGAATGTTTAAATCGTGGAGGTGACCACATGCCACATTTAATTAGATTAAGAAATTAGTAAAGTGCGTTTTTTTCCTATAAAAATTTTGAAGGTCAAGATAAAATTGGCAAAACTGCTTTTTTAAAAATTATTAGAAAATTTATTTTCGTCAGGTTTTTCTGTAAACGACTTGTGTCATTTTGACATTTAAAATTAAATTGTCAGCTTTTTTTAAATAAATACGCGTAAGAAACGAAATATTTTAAAATTAAATGTAATAAAAGCAATTCTGAAATGTGCAGAGGAACATAGCAAAAAGGGAGCATTGTTACGACTATGGTGTATTACCTAAAAAACAAAACTCCTTTAATGCCAGATTTTAAATTTCCCACCAATTTTTAGTTCTAAAAAGTTACTAAAATAAATTCTACCAACATATACTTTTTTAAAAGAATGCAAGTAATGCCAACATAAACTCTTAATTCTTTGACCTTCAAAATTTTTATAGGAAAGAAACGTACTTTACATGAAATTGCATATATTGTTCGTTAATTTAAGCTAATTTGTTTTGTTTTGTGTTATTACGGAACCTGTTTAGGGATACCCAGGTTTTACGATTCGGGTTGAACTTTGGAACTTGCTGATTGGAAGGGAGTGCGTTGTGAATGTGCGGCTGCGTGCTGGATTCCCACCTCTCTTTCCATTCTTTATTAGGATCGTAGTTTTCCGACAGCAGCGATTGGGACGTCAGAAGTGGGGGCTTTCTGGATCGTAATCTCTTCTTTGCCAAATCTGGCACGTTTTGATGAATTGGTAGAGCGAGGTTGGACCTGAGCTTATGGTGCTGTTGTGCTAGAGCATTTTTTCTGCGAATATCAGGTGGAGGTATTCGGCTAAAAATTGGAAGCCACTGAAGTGGGGTGCATCTTAGTGAACCCGAAATGATACGCATTGTGTTATGTAGCTGAGTATCAACATAGTGAACGCTGTTAATCCACACAGGTGCACAGTACTCTGCCGTTGAGTAGACCAATCCAAGAGCTGAGCAACGAAGGGTTGTAGCTGATGATCCCCACGACGTTCCGCATAGCTTTTGCAGGATGTTAGTTCTTGTACTCAGTTTGGCCGAAATATTTTCTAGATGTTTCTTGTAGGATAGAGTTCGATCAAGGGTTACCCCTAAGTATTTTGGATGTTTATTGTGTGGAATAAATGTGTCGTGAAGCTTAATGTTTAGATTTCTTTGGGCTTGTTTGTTGTTAAGGTGAAAGCAACACGCCTCAGTTTTGGTGGAGCTTGGACATAGTCTCCATTTCTTAAAATACTCGGCCATGGTGCGTAGGTCTTCTGTCAGTATGTCTTCTGTGGTTTCTGTAAGCCGGTCTCTAACTGTTAGTGCTATATCGTCCGCATAGCAAAATTTGCAGGAAGTAGTTTGTGGAAGGTCCGATATGTAAAGATTAAAAAGAAGAGGGGCTAGGACAAAACCCTGAGGTAGGCCGTTGTGTAACTTTCTTTCTTTGCTTAGTTTCTCGCCCATGGTGATTTAAAATCGTCTATCACATAACATCTGGTTTATCAAGTGAGCAGTTGTTCGGCAGGGGATTACCCTAAGAATGTGTAGATTATGCCCTCCCGCCAGACGGTGTCATATGCCGCAGTTAAGTCGATAAACACTACGGAGGTTTTTTGTTTATTTTGAAAACCGGCCTCGATATGCGTCGTCAGGGCCAGCACTTGATCGTAGCAATTACGACCCGGTCTAAAGCCCGCTTGTTCTACCGGGACTGTTTCCAAAATTTTTTCAGCGACTCTGTTATATATGAGCCTTTCTAGTAGTTTGTAGCCACAGCTTAGCAGGGAGATGGGCTGGTAATTATCCGGCCGGTCGCTTGACTTGCCAGGTTTCAATACGGCTATAATCTTGGATTTCTTGAATTCCTTTGGTAGTTCGCCAGTTCGGAGAACATTGGAGAACATGTTGAATAGCCACGATCTTGCCTTTGGTCCCATATTAATTAGAAATTCATTATGAATCGCATCAAATCCGGAGGCTTTGCCAGGTTTTAGGGTATTTATAGCATTTTCAATCTCGTTGTTTCTGAACGCCTGAGAGTAAGTGTGTATATGCTGTACTGCTTTCTTCAGGTATATTTTTTGACTTTAATGGTATGTTCTTTGTTCGATGAAGCCCGGGATAGGTTCACGGTTCTGGTGGCTATTTATAGTCGGGAGTGACCGTGTCCGCCTTCTTTGTAACTGGTGTTGCTCCCCAAGTTTTCTTAGTAGTGGAGCCTACTGACTGTGCAATAAACTTCAGAACTGTCAAACATATAAGACGTATCACAGGCGACTCTTATTGCAAATTTATTCGTTCTCTCGGTATTTCATTTTTTATGGTCCTTGGGAAAAGTATCCCCAGTAGGTCATATTTAGTTATGTGAAACTGGCCTGACCCAATGTCAGGTCATGGCTAACTAAAATTTATATAGCAAAGCTTAAGTTAACCTAAATATTAGTTGGCCATGGTCTGGTATACTTTTTAAAATTAGGTTATAATTTTTGACATTTGACAAATACACATATAGCTAAAAATGTTTGCCAAATATCAAACATTATAACCTAATTTAAAAAGGATACGTGACATTTTGTCAGGTCAGTTTCACATAACTAAAGATACTTTTCCGAAGGAACATGTGAAATAGATATATTTCTATTTCCTTCCACCACCTAAAACCAGGACTTCCGAATTAATTATCAGCGACGTTAAGAGAGTATAATAAGATAAAATATTTTCTTAATGAAATGACGTAACTATTTTTGTCGATGGCTCTTAGACTATTATTATATCTTCACTGGAAGTCGGGGATCTACGCAAACTACGATTTCGCATTATATGCTCTTTGGCACAACTGTGTAATGTATAATGTAATGATCTTACCCTGCACGCATATTTTTGCTTTAAGAAAGCATTTGCTTGTAGACATATTTGACTCAACGATTGTCAACCGGAGATGGACAATAGCTTATTACAAAAACAAGCAGCGAACGTTAACGTGTTTGCTTGAAGAAACGGAATCGAGAAACTGTGATGACTTACCCTCGGATTTATCTAGTACATCCAATAATAAAATTAACATTGATCCTGTGTCATTGACCACACAACAATATCAGCCAATAAGTACCTACAGCCAAAGAAGAAAAAAGTGTATTTTGTTATGTACAGAACTGTCAGACTTCACATACGGGCATGTTAATTGAGCAAAGGCTTAACACATTGAATAATATCACTGCCTCCAAGTAAAGCAGGCAGTAATAATATCAAAGCACTGTGGGCCAATGATGTTTCCGCTGCAATAGCGCTCATAGATGTTACAGGCGAAAATGGCATTGCGTATGTTATCGACGGCAATGATGAAGTTGTATTTCATAACGTAAGTCCATCTGAATTTTGTAATGAGTTGATTCTCCAAGATACGAATGAATCCTGCATAGATGATGAAGCTCTATTAAATAGCGTAAATTCCTCATCTTTGGAGACAACTAACATCAACGAGGAGACGATGATACATGATACAAATGAAATATCTCAACTCTTTGATTGCGAAATCTCCTTATACGACACTCAATCCTATCAAAGATTTGAAGTAAATGATCTCGTTTTGTCAACAATTAAAATGCCCGTTTTAATTAAAAAACGAGAACGCCAAAAAAGATAACACCGAACAGTCATAGAATTGCTAAAGAAAAAAGGAAAACCTTGGAGTTATCAAAAAATCTTTATCATATAAAACAAGACTTAATTCTCAATTCTTTTGTTATTTCTGACATCGTTAGAGATATCAAGAATGGTAAGATCATTGAAGCAATTGATATTGAAACAATTTCTGAAAATGTACCTCATTTCGTATTGGATGAGGATATTGATATCAACTTGATTAAGTAAGTATACCTAGAATAATAATGGGTAGCCGTTAAATTTTTAGCTACCTACCTATTTACTTTCAGACATTTTTGTACAGACCAAAAACGACTTCAACAATGTTGGTGTTGTCCTGTATGTGATGAAGACAATAAAAATTACCACACGGCTCTTCGTTGCAGTGAATGTCTTTTATGGAGACATATTCATTGTGTAGGCTTGTCCAGGCGACCTTAATGTTAGGTATGGTTTTATAAAGACTGCCGCGTTTACCATATTATATTCGTGTAATTTTCAATAAAAATTTCAGTAATTATTACCTCATTTACTATATATTTTGTGTATTCGTAAGATGTGAATAACAAAGTAACTATTACCTACCTATCCCTCTAGAACTACGGGACTTTCATAAAAGATTGTCACATATGAGGAGTACACTTATGGTTGTGTAAAATCAGGAAGGGTACTAACACGACCCTGTTCGATGACAGGGTACTATTCAAGTCTAATTAAACTCCGCAGACCATATCAGTAGTGTAGATAGGGAGATTCTAAACCAAATGTAGCGGAGGTACTGTAAGGGGCACACGAGGGGGTGCTGTAACGGGTACATTGTTAACGCACCATTTCTTACTCCGAATGGCATCCGTCGCAATTCGTAATGTCCTTATCATCCCATGTCTTGTCCGAATGGTAACCGTCACAATTCGTAATGCCCTTGCCGAACCATATCGTAGTCCGAATGTTAACCGTCAAAATTTGTAATGTCCTTGCCGGGCCACGATGCATTTTGGGGCTAAAAGTCTAATTTTGATTTTTTTTAAATATGGAAAACAGTAATTGTCTGGGAATGCAGATGTCAGACTTGTTTAAGCGGATGTAGGCGTCCGGCCGAATGTTATTGTCTAAAAATGTGCACCGGATGTGGTTAATGAGGAGGTCAATGGCTTCCATTATCAGTGTCTGGGTTAAAACCTGTCCAGACTTGTTTAAACGGGAATTTGTACCAGATTGAGGTAACGTCATTGTCTGAGAATTTACACCGCATATGGTTAATGGGGGGGGGTCAATGACCTCTATTATCAGTAGGGTGTTTTGGAGTGTTCTGAGACAAGGTCAGGTCAAGGTTGCCACCCCCCACCACTCGACCTGCCACCCTCCACCACTCGACCTGCCACCTCCTACCACCATAAATATTAAGTTTAAGGTTAAGTGGTGGGGGAGTGGCAACCTTGACCTGCCCTTGTCTCAGTACACTCCAAAGAATAAATCTTTAAGGTCAAGAACCTCAGCTTCTAAGTTCAAGGCTAAATCGTATTTATATGGTTACCTCGACTTAACCTTGTTCCAAAACCCTTCAAACAAGAACCTCCACGAACTGCGAGGTTGTGATATTCATATTGTTGAAATGATGTTCGCTCGTTGGCTCCATGTAGACGATCTCGAAAGTAATCCTGCACATATTGTAGCTTGTGGAAATGTTTGGTGTAGATCTAAGACAGTACGTAGAAGAATGTACTTGTGAAGATGACTAAAGGAACAACGACGATGAATAAAACGAAAAAAGTTGTTGTAAATTTATTTATTAATCATAAATACATTTATTAAGCATAAATACATTAATTAGGAATTGTCAAGTATAGTGCACTAATTCTCTATAAGGCATCACTTATGTTAGGTTGATCCGCAACCAAAAATTGTTTGACCTCTTCTAACCCGTTTTGTAATTGTTGCAACTGTTTATACATCTTCGCAAAGACGCAATGTTCGGACCAGCGCAGGTGTTCCTCCAGAGCATCATCGTGCGGTACCCACTCGTGGATACGAATTTCACAACAAAAACACTGCACTTCATCTCTTGAAGGTAGACAAATCCAACCCGTGCAAGCGAGGCTGCTGATATGACACCAGTCCATTTTTTGTAGGTCTGGATGCGCTGCTCGTATCGGCGGCGGTATGGCGGAAATACTTCGAGACACATGGTTAAATAAAAACTAGCGACTGTTACTCTGTAAGGTTGTGACACGCTTATATAATTGGTAATCAAGAATGAGAGGGGGGAATAGCTGTTCAAGGCTGACCGGGCGACTCCACTAGGATGGGAGCCTTGAGATGAAATTCCACATACATAACAGGAATATCGTTGACTACTTTAAATTTAAGCACGTCGCCTTTTTTCAAGGTCCTTCCAATCAACTCTGTAGCGCTAAGACAGCTATCATTCAAAATAATTGTAGGAGTTAGCAGGATTCATATTGACAGAAGATATCACAGCCTCAGCGAATTGAACTGTATAGTCTAACTTACCGGATAGTAGAATATACCAGCCTTCAGGGTCAATTCCTAGGCTTGTAAAGTGTAAAAACGCGCCAAGTTCTCGAAAAGAAACAGTTGAGGATGACCAGTGGGATGATCAGAGGGATGTCCAAGGTGATGCCTTCCAAATTTATCTGGCGGCATTATAGTTTACTCTAACGCTCTTACGCACACTCGATTCGCTTAACTGCTACTTCGTTGAAATGCTATTTCTAACTGACCAACTTTTCCCCCCCACCACTAGTTTTGGTACTCCTCCTACTTGACCGTGACCGTGGTAAACCTTGTGACTCCCTTCTACCACTACCTTCGAAAAGTAGATAAAAAAGAGCAGGCAGGAGTAGGAATCGCAGAACATCTTCTTATTCAGTGCAACTAAGAATGGAAACCATTACCAAAGTTCTTGGGTTAGTGAAGAGCGGGCAAGCAGTGTTCGATTGTGTCACGAAGTTTAAACCGCAACAGTGTCCAGTGCTCCTTGGCAGTAATACATATAGATTAAATAATTCACAGACTAAGTTTGTATGTGTGTGTCTACAAACCAGCGGTGGATTTGTACCAGCAATACGAATACGTGGGAATCACAATAATTGGGTTCAGCTGCTGAAACCCGAGTGGGGAATCCTGTTAGAAAACGAGGGAATTATAACAAATTATTTTTATTCCGAAGCTGGACAGTGGCCACCGCTTCAGTTGGGACTCATAGTCCTATCATTCACAACCATTCAAGCGGTGAAGGTGGTACGCATACAGGGTCAGGACGTATCGGATGTTTACTTGGGGAGAGAAACTGTGGAAGAGTTGTACAGAGTTCGCACTCTAATTGGATGAAAACTAGCACAATTGAAGAACTTAAAGTTTCCCCAATTTTATTCAACAGCAATAACGCGAGCGCTAACTCAACCTGGGGATTACATTCAAAATCTAGAGGTTATTTTACAAAACTTTGACGAATTGTCGGAGAAAGCTCTGTGTTTGTACGAACTGCTGACGTTTGCTAGCGACAGTGTTAGGTGTGATACTGAACTAGAAGCAATTGGGCAGCAACTGTAGTCGTAATGTGGGTGTGGGGGCAGGACATGAAGTTGTGTATGGTATGGGGCGGAGCGGATATACCGATGAAGAGTTGCATACGAGAGAGAGATTATATGAAAATGGTGCAGAAGTATGTCAATTATTTCTAAATAGTGTGATAAATCGAAGGCTCTTTGTAAATCTGATGGAAGGTCTCGGGTTACATCATGAGCTAAGTGAAATAAACAAATTTATAGAAGAAGAAGAAGAAGAAGAAGAAAAAACTAAAGAAGACACTAAAGAAGAAGAAACTAAGGAAGAAAATGTTACTAGTTAAGCTAGTATGTAATGTTTATTTGTTAGATTTTTTTAGTGAACACACCTCTACTTATACGTACAATGCTCTGACGAGAGCGGTCAAGCAGGTGTAACTCTTCTGCGCAAGTTTTATCATGCAGAGTGGGGGGTGGTAGTATTACTTTGCCGTCCAGCTAGTTATCTGCACATAACTTCGTTGTGTCCTGACAAGTGTGAGTGCTCCAGTACCTTTATCCGTTCAGCTAGTTCTCTGAGGCAACATGAAATTGGTTATCGATATTCAAGGATTCAAGACAACCGACAAGAATTTCACTCCAAAGAAATTTGCTGCTTAAAATGGAACCAGTATTTCACACCACGTGTTTAACTAACCCTTTCCTTTCGAAGCACTCCCTCAGAATTTGCAAAAGCAAGGCTGTTGGTTAATGGAAAACCATCATTGCATCGCCTAGAAGCATGGATTTACTCCTGTATACCTGTTCCCCACCATATTACGGCGCCTTCTGCGGCACGCTGAGCTGATATATGTCAAAGGGAGAGAAAAGACTGAGTTTCTGAAACGCTACACCGCAATACCAATCATTGAAGTTGCGGAGCAACCACCACTCAGTCCAACACAACCCCTTTGCATGTATGATGCTAAAACTTGTTGCTATTGTGCATTGTCTAATGTTTACCATATATATAATCCTTTATCTAATAGACTTGTCCGTCCGTCCGCCCGTCCGTCCGGGACGCTGTTTCAGCAGCCAAACAGTGAGAGATAGAGAAACAAGTTATGAAAGTTATATGTTTGGAATGGTCATGTCAGCTCAGGAACCGAATTTCAGTCACGTGGCATTTCCGGTTTTCGAGAAATCACAAAAAAGACCGTTTTTCAAATAGAACGCGTATTAAATAAAAATGTTTCAGCAGCCAAACGGAGCTGCGACCCTCTGCGCCTTAAAACGTCGATCGGTTAGGCAACCACTTTGACACCTTCCAGGTCTGGGTACAGTTTTTATTTAATACGCGTTCTATTCTAAAAACGGTCTTTTTTGTTTTTTGAAATGAGACATTTGTCTCACTGGACTGCTAGTCATTACCTAATGGAATAATAAAACCACATTTAAATTTTATTGTGTTTTTTTTAAATTTTCAAACAATATAATCTAACAATGTACAATCTAATGATCTACAAAGGCTGAATGGCGTTCTACGTATACTTTATCCCTATGTTTTGAGCTGAAGACGTTGCTCAATACCTTTTCCACTATAAGGATCCTCCGCTGGAAACTCAACTTATCCATAGCTTCATGTTGTCAGAGTCCTCTCCAAGCTCCTTTATACGCACACGCCCAAGTATGGAGATTGTACACCTGATTCTTCGTGTAGTCAAACTGCACACTCTTCTTCTTCATTTTCCTTCTTTTCACACATTTGTTCGTTCAGACCGAGACTAGTCAACAGATGGGCAGGCGGGCATCAGCATAACTCGTATACGATTTTCTTGACACATTCACGTTCTAATCTCCATTTTTTTAATGCTTATCGATGGGCTCGATCACGTTCCAATTAAACCATCAAACGGGTCTGGGAGTCGTAGCTTTGTACCAGTAGTTTGAAAGTCCGGATGTCTATCCAGCGTAACGGTGATATTCATCCGATCGTAACCAAACCAAGGAAATAACTCCGAAAATTCATGGCAATATTTCTCGTAATATGTAGGTAATACATAGGTGTTATCGTCAGCTTCCATGTTACAACCAGACTGTCACGATTTTGCAACCGCACCGTTTTTTGTACATTTTTTCTTTCTTTCAGTGGAGGAGGTTCTAGAGTTGGACTTTGAAATCAAGGTCGAGTGGTGGGAGGTGTTAGAGTTCGTCGTTGAAAATAATGTGACCTTGAAAATCGCCTTAGCCTTCAACAATGGCCTTAAACTCAAGGCCAAATTTTTCGCCGTTTTTCATTAAATAGTTTAAGGACTTGGTGGTCTAATGGTATGACGCCTGGGGAGCATTATATGCATTAAAGGGAATTCTAGACACTGCGCCTCAGGAGATCTGGGTTCGAATTTTAGTCGAGTAAATTTTTTTAATATTATATTTTTGAATAATCAGAAAGTAGACGGCGCTATGACTACAATGCAAAAAAAACCGTTTTGGGGTATTACAATTGTTTTACTGCTTTTGTCAGAGCGTTGTACGTAAAAACCCGATCATGAAGAACGAGACAATACGGTTGTGTTGGCTGGCACGTTTGTGGAAGTTTCAAATTCAACTCGTAAAACTACAGCGTTTGCGTGGAGGTAGTTTTTTTATGGGAGCAGTCGATTACAACAATGGGTACTTTGTCAGCAAACTCATTGGGCGTGAACCAAGGCTCGTCAGTCTTGTTATAATAGGAGGATTGAAACTTGGAGTACATGTCGTATAATGTGGCGTAATGATTCAGGCCATAATTGTTATTTAAATTATCGTAGGGGAAACGTTCGGTGTTGTGATAAACTCTAAAATTACTTCGACACGAAGTGTACGAAGTATTGAAATTCCCTCATATCGAAAACCACTCTGAGTCATATATCTCTAAAATTCGAGCCAACCGGCTAATGAACCCACTATATCAAATCTCCGTCTCGGCGGTGCGGATCTTTTGGTGAAGATCCCAGCCCACTAGATCAATTGGGGGGTGCCTAAACGTGCTGTGCGGGGGATGTATGTTCGTATGTGTACACGATTCTGGTCGCCAGGAACCTTCCTGAAGTCTTGAATCGTTTTCAAACGATAGGTCCTCCGAAAATAAAGGCAACATCAACTTTTGAGCTATGGTCGTCGGCAAAAAAATTTTGTTTTTGTTTTTGTTTTTTTTTTATAAATAACTGGTTCATAGCATTTCATTGTATTAGCGAAACAGAGTGATACTGAGTATCGAAGTATTCTTGGAAAGCACGGAAGGGCGCTTTTCTTGGGTGGGGGGTACCTTATATTTTATAAGATTAATTTTGTCGAAATTACTATTGTCCTTAGAGATGAGCCCCGAACGTTCCGTCTGAAAACCTACGATGACATATCTGGGGGTTTGTAATTTGGTGGTTGTTGCAATGGCATGAGAATGTTGAGTCACTGCATTAACGCCTGGTATGATACGAAGTTGCCAGCTGCGAAACGCTACTTGTGTGTTGATATTTTTGTCAATGTATTTGGTTAAAAATAATTCTTCAGCAAGACCTGGAGTGACATGTGGAACTTTCCAATACAGCTTGTCAATCGTAACTTTAGCAGTCTCTCCTGCGGTAGCACTGAATACGGCGTCGGCATCGGTATTGCTGCGAATCATGACAGGTTCTTGTCGGATGTTAAGTATGACTTCGGCAACACCTAACAGCATTCTCAACGGTATGCAGGCATTGAAGTTGCCCTGTGCATCGGTAATGTGAGTATTGGCGATGTACAACCATCCAGAATTTTTAAGCTTTTTAACATCATCAGAACTGTAGGACACATATCCCTTCAGAGTAGATGTAATACCAGGTTTGGTAACAAAATCGACGACGACACATTGATTTCATATCGGATTTTGCTAAATAAGTGTGCCAGCCCATTGTTAAGAAATTTAGCCGTCGTAACTTCGCCGGTTGCTTTCCGCAATTTTCCCTCTAGGTACAGATAGCTCAAGCCTGAGAGAGTTGACATATTTTCAGGAATTGGAATTCGATTTCATCGTTATAGTCAAAACGGTTTGTATACGGTTGACGGGTGTGCTAATGATGGAGTTGTCGACGAGGACTCGGTCTCCAATATTTAAAATACTCATTGCACTACTGTAAAACCCAAGGATAGCAAGAAGTCTTTGTTTGTCTTTGTTAACTGCGCGGCGGACGAAGCTGAACTGATTTTACGAGGCTGTGGACAACTCTCTTATAGAAACCGGGCAGGACATGGTAGGGCGAAGAGTTGAATCGAAAACCCATTATAACTTCTTTAAATGCAATGTTACCGTGACGGTTTCCTTGCTGAAACTGCCGGGAGTATCAGCGGGGTCCAGTATTTTAACAGTTAGGTTAGTGATCTGTCTAGTGCTGATCGGTAGGTAAATGACTGGGTTAGGTGTTTCCATTATTTTGTACCCAGGCGGCACTACGGGGAAGAATTGATGAACGATGTGGCCAGGCTTACCGTTCTTATAGGAACCGACAGAGATGTTGCAGTGGATAAGGATGGAGTTAATGTTCAAAATTTGCGTAACATGTTCACCTGCATGCGACATATTCGCATCATAAATTTTGCTGTCAAATCCCAACAAGTCTCGGATAGTATTGTCACTCCTAAAGTCGATTGGAACGTTCGATTTTATTTCGGTTTTTAAGGTGCTGTTGTTTTCGCGAAGGAGCACATGCTTAGTACCTCCGCTAGACTCAAGTTGGTAATGTAGAAAGTTGGAAATGTCCGTAATTTCGTATGTACCCTCAGGTATAGTAATATGAAGTAGTCCGCCGAGATGAAATTCATTGATGAGAGGTCTAATGTTGGCAATAGTATTGTAGGTTTCGAAACTTAACAATCTCAAAACATATTCGCTATCGTTGTCTAAGAAGATAGGAGGATCAAAATTCTCTGTAAGGATGGATGAATCACCTGTCAGATTGAATATACTAGACATGATAAAGCGCAAACTTAAACTGTCGACAAAGGCGGTTTCGCAAAGTTATATAGGAATGAAGATATCGTTATTACAGACCACGGCAACAGAATAGTCTACAAAGGCACTGCAGGATTTTACGAATTGATGTTTAAAAGGAAACCAAATATATACCGGACAGCAGATTTAGAGCAATATCATGATATAGTGGAGCGGTCCACCGCACATCATGTAAACTACGACACTACACAAAGAATCAGCGGTAACGCAGGGTCTAAATACATGAAAATAGTACGACCTCTAACTGCCTCCTCCACCATAAAAGCTCCCGGCAGACCAGCGACGAAGGTACTACGGCGTAGCAAGGGGTTACTAACAGTGACGGACAAAAAAGTGGAATATGTTCCTTGGAAGGATCCCAACTCATTAGTGAATCGGTTGCGTATATTAATAGCTTCTCAGGCAGCTGGACACACGAGTCATTCCAATGAGATAGTTCGCATCACCGAAGCCCTACGAAACGCAAAAATAATCTACTAAGGGGTACAAAAGTGGAGTGTCAATAGCGGCAAGATCAGAAGGCATGAGCCTACGATAGAGTAATGCTCATCGACAAATTTGGAAGGCACTACCATGGCACGCGCCACACAGCGCATCCCAGATATGTCTTCATGAAAATGAAAAATGTAAATCAACTCCATATAGAAGTACCACTGCTGCTAATGGGGCGTGGGTACGATAAAAGTGGATATTCTAACATTTTCGGAAAGAACGAGTACATTTTTCCGTTAACAACCGGCGTGTTCAAGTCAATAGACCGTCGGTAGAATCATACATCAACGACGCCATGTAGACCACGCTTATCTGTATGACATTGCATCTAGGAGATAAACTGCAATTCAAATGCAAAAACCAAAAGTTATACGTGCAACTCTTGCTTAAATGTCCCGTAGGAGTGTAGAAAGCAACAGTTGACAATGAACCAGCACGAAAAAATAACAAGAGAAGGCGCGTTATCCTAAAAGACGATTTATATCAAGCGGATTTGGTAGAAATGGTTCCTTATGCAAAAGTCAATAAGGGCTTTTGTTACATTGTGGTAGTGATTAATGCTTTCTCAAAGTATGTGTGGGCCTATCCCGTAAAACGTAAAACAGAAAAAGTCGTAACAGCGGCCATGGGTAAAGTGTTGAGGAGTGTAAAAGTGTCACTGCAAAACTTGCAAATGGATTTGGGGAAAGAGTTTTACAACACCGATTTTCAACGATTAATGCGGCAGCACAACATCAATAACTACAGCACGTATTCTAGTATGAAGAGCAGCATAGCGGACAGAGGCAACCGCACCCTGAAGAACATGATGTGGAAGCAGTTCAGCCGGCAAGGGTCCTACAAATGGTTGGATATCCTACCCAAGATCGTAGCAAAGTATAACACAACCAAGCATCGCACAATAGGAATAAAACCTGCCGAAGTGAACTTAAAAAATGCAAAACTTCTGTTAAACACGGCGTACAGTCACACAAAGATCGTGGACCCAAAACCTCAAAAGTTTCGTACAGGGGACTTGGTACGCATTAGCAAGTATCGTTCGGCATTTAGCAAGGGGTACACGCCAAGCTGGATCAACGAAATATTTACAATATGTACAGTTTGACTTACAAACCCAACAACCTATCGACTCACGGATCAAGAAGGTCAGGAAATTAAAGCAAGATACTACGAGCATGAACTGCAGAAAACAAAACATTCAGACGTATATCTATTTGAAAGGGTCCTGAAGAAGAAAGGAAATTTATTGTATGTAAAGTGGTTGGGATTCGACAAACGACACAATTCTTGGATACGTAAAACCAATCTCGTGTAACTTAAAGAAATGATGTAGTGCTCTAAAAAAATAAAACATTTTTTGTAGTAAATATTTTTTTTAATTAATAAACTGGTACAACTGTGAGTTTTTCTTTAGATATGAATTAATAATTCTGAACAACATTACAGATTTTAATGTGAGTTTTTCTGTAGATATGCATTACTACTTCTGAACAACATTACAGATTTCATTTAAAATGGAACTAGATGAGAATGATATATGATGACTAATTACAAACATAGTATGATACAATTACATAATAACTAATTATACATACAAAAAATCAAATTATGTCTAAATATCTACGAAAAGAAAACTCCTGTAAACGTACCAATCTCGTGAGACTCTTTGCAAGAAATACACAGTCATTACCATGTAAACGACACAAACAATGTACTGTTACTGCTACGCGCGTAGTATTACTGATCGTCTTGCACCTGACATGTCTATATCTACATGACCCCATGCTAGAGTGTTATTCGACTGAGGAATAAGATAGCGCTTATGATAGTGCAATTTTATTCTTCAATTCAGTGTACACTGTGTGCTTGTGAGAGCAAAAAACATACATTTGGAAAAAGATCTGACCACTCACATTGTCAACAACGTCGCGATAGGTTGCCATAGTGAGATATTTATTGGCAGCAGCCTTTTGCACACCTTTTGCTTTCTTTACTTCTTTTCCTCCCACAAACACATAATAGGACTTAGCACCGGCTACAAAACATTGTTCTACCGGAACACCTGCGTACTCGTCTTTCATTTTACCGAAGACCGATACGGTTTGAGGTATACCGTGTCGACCGTCTTTATAATTTGAAGTGTCAAAACGATCTAAATTAGTTTTTATGTCCTCATAGAAATTGTCAGTCCGTACGTGAATTACTAGATAGTCAGTATCTGTATAGAGTAGGAAGACATTATTGCTATATTTTTGTTTAAAAAAATTATAAAAAAGTCATACATTACGATTTTAGATAAGACCAGAATAGTGAAACCTGCATAGATCGGTTTATTATACATAATAACTGTTTTATTAAGTTCCACAGCAATCAAATTTTCAGAAAAAATTGCCGAATCCTTAAAATTTGCTTTGACAATTAGAGCTGCAGCACCTAGTTTCTTGCCGACATTGTTCCACGTGCTCGCCAACCTAATGTCCGATCGCTTGTCGACATTTTCTATCGTTTTTCCGAACACGCTATTATTTTTAGTCTTAAAAAATCTTTCTCAAATTCATTTCGTGCTCGGTTACGCAACGCGGTATTCATATCAATATATAAGCGCAACCAGGGCGATTGAATAAATTTAACAATTCTGAATTTTTGTAAGAACTAAACCAGCATCTAAACATTGTTGTAAATTTCGATAATAAAGCACATACTTGGTCTTATGGTACAAATTTGGAATCAATTTTGGACATTTATGTTTTCCACCCGGTGGAATAATAAGTTTCGGACAAAAGGGTAGATCATTGTGGTCGTCGTGCAAGTGTTCAGGATACTGTAGATCAACCTCCAAAATAAAACCCGTATCCGCCTCATCGCCAATTTCAGACACATCAAAATTTTCAACTTTCTCCGTCGCGAGCCATTCAAAAGTTCGATGCGACAAATACTGACGCATTGCAAAACCATTTTTAGAGTCTAAATACATAATGAATGATGTAGGCTCGGAGGAATCATAATTTGGAATTAAACAATTGTTGGCAATAGCCTTCCTACCAATACATGTGCTTATACCACCCTTAATTGACTTTTTGAGAAAATGTATCATGTCCATGTCAGTTAATAATTCTAATTTGACACCCGTAGTTCATAACATGCGTCCCAACTAAGACCTGGATCCGTATAGTATTGGGCAGGGTCCAACTTGTATGTTTCCAAACATAACTTCCTAAAATTTTCAAATACTTCTGCCAAAATCAACACGTCAGTTTTTAAATAAATGTCTCCCAAAGTTTGACAATCGAAGGTGTTCCACACAGACACAGCACGATCGTAATCAGTTTGTTCCTCATGTAGAGACTCGTAAAACTGAACCTCCGAAGGCAACTTTGCAAGGTTCAGTTTTTCGAAGGAGTCCACAAAGGAATATGGCAACACGCCTTTCTGTCTCATTAATCGAAACTTTGCATCGTCCCCAAACAACCTTTTAATTTCAAAAAAATGATCGTCGACCAAATAATCAGCTAAGGTACTCAAAGATCGATTCATAAAACGATAACTGTCCAGAAATCTAATTTGTAAATAAACTTTCGTCGTTTTGTAACCAACATCGATTTCATCTACCAACAGATGCTTGCCAAAAGATATATATTTTTCTTTCGTTTGAGGTATGACATCGATCTGTTCTCCATCGACGGCGAATTGTTTAACGAACAAATGAGAATCATAATTTAGGTTGTAGAAAAAGACATGCACAAAATTGGGAACTTTGAAATTTAGATTACAGATCGAATGTGCAGCACCCCAATTCGCTCCAGTTAGGTGACAATGCTCTCGCACCCTAATCTGATCGGCCACAAAGGGTCGATCACATATAAGGTAAGCCGTAGCAGCTTCGTAATTTTGAAGTTCCGCAGTAGTCATCGTCGCCAAAGAGACCACGCTTTTTAAAAAATTGTCATACAAATAACGAACGTCTGCATCCAACCGCTCCATAAAAACAGTTGAAGCATCTTCATCGCGGTACGTTTGAAATTTAGAAAGACTGTTGTCGTACGAACACTTTATAAAATATGCAAATGAGTAAGGCACGTGCTCGCACGTCTTAACTGTAAACGAACTCTCGAAGTCTGGTTGCGTATCAGGTTCCTGTACAGGTTTTAAAATCGTCTCAAAATCTGCGTAGACAACGAACGGTACCTTTAATTGTTTATGGCGGACCTGCTGGGCTCAACAATACCAGCTAAAATCGCCCACCCGAAACATTGACATTTGAACATTGACAACAGCTTTCTTTCGCTCAATAAATGATGGCAGTGGTAGGTACGAGGAAGCTCTGAGAGGGTTGTATTTGTTGACGGCGACGAGCAACGACAGCAACTGCTTCAGAGCCCAACCTGCAACAATTCAAGTGTCCTTAATGCAACCATCGTCGAGATCAAAACTTACCAGATTCCCGTTCCTGAAATTCAGACACCTTCTCATCCAAGATGCCGCAAAAATTATCATACAATACTTCGGGATCGGTACCCAAAGTTACAATTTCATTGCGCGTGTTAAACGACTTGATTTCTTCCAATCCTTTACTTTCTAAAACGAAGTATCCAAATAATTCCAAATTAACCTTTAAACTCGGAGAGTTCGGCCGTGGTTCAGCTGCGAGTAACACGCGCGTGTTTGTGCTGACAAAATTACCGGTGAAAACTGATACTTTAACATTATTTCGTGAAGTGTATTACAAACGATCTCACAACTACAGCGAAACTACCCAATTTAAGTTAAGTTTTTGTAATAAGTCTTTATTTTATTAGCATTTTGCTTAATTTGCTTTTCTGTACGTATTATTATATATAGGTATACGTATGTAGTGGGGATTTGAAATTCATATCGCACTTCTCGTCCACGCAAATTTGTGCGCCCGCGTGCGTGGAAAGTGGCCGGCCGAGATATCGGCTGGACACCAGGCATGAATATTTTATCTGTCTGCATGGATACTGCTGGCATTAGCCGAATTACTTCTGTGGACGGAGGTAATTCGGAAGTTGAAAGTAACCGTACCGTTAATTCTAACCCTGTCAATATGAATATTAACACTAAAGGCCAACGCGCACTTGGGCGAAGCGCGGAGCAGCGCGGCGAAGCGCGGCGAAGAGCCGAAGAGCCGTGCTAACGCGCACTTGAGAGCCGTTTCTGTCGACAACCGGGTTGGTGTTAACGGAATATTTTGTGGATTTGTTTGTGTTCGGTAGCTTGAATAAATAAAATGGATAGCTCGGACGAAGATACTCTAATTGTCTCTTTGCTTTGTGAAGAAGCTGAAAAGCTGGAAAAAAGAGAAAAAAGCCGTTGTCAACTCCGAAGTCCTTTTCGATTAATTTCGACCAAGAGATCACTATGCAAAAAAACTACGTATACAACACGTTTTGAAAGTCCTTTTTTTCATTCATTTGCTTGATTAGCTCGGGATTCGCCCTCGTTATCAAACTGCAAATTTATGAAAAAAAGTATGACTCAAAACTAGTTGTACAATAGTAATTTGTATAACTAGTTTTGAAAGGAATTGGTCGAGTTAACTTGTCAACCAATGGCATTCTTCAATTTAAAAATAAACTACCAATCGAACGATTATTCTAGTGACAATATTTCGAGGAGCTTTATTTCAGCGATAATTTTTTCTGTAGGTAACAATTTTTTAATGAAAAATAATTTGGATTTTAGTTTTAGAAAAGGATACAATTCAAAGACCGCTAGGTTTGTGAATTTAAAATTTTAGTGTTAGGATTTTTTACTGACCATTTTAAATAATTGAAAAGTTAAATTGTCAAGACGAATAGGACTCTAGGTCAAAATATTGCCGAAAATGTTTGCTCTTCAGATTGTCTCGTTTCTGTTGCTTTAGAAAATAACGACTCGTGCAAGCACTCGTGGTTATTTTCATCGCCACAGAAACTCGTATCTGAATCGCAAAAATTATTGTCGGCAATATTTTGACTTCTTGTCCTATTATTACTGAAAATTAATAGCGAAATGCTGAATGTTAATGGAGCGGCGAGGCAGAAAGTGAAGTTTGCATCCAAATTATTTCAGTTATTTTATAATTCACATTATTTTGATTTGTAGATTGTTTAAAAGAATGTTGGAAATCCCAATAACCTATAATTCATCAAATATCATGTCTGCTTAGAAACACATAAGCCCCCCTGTAAAGATAATCCTTTGCCAGACGTCAATCACACGGAACAAATGTTGCAAGCCACAATTCAGGTCGCATTTTCTACGAATTTTAACGTTAAATGCGTCATGGGTTTGTAGTTAATTTCTATGAAAATGAGACAGTAATTTTAAATTTAAGACGAAATAGATGTTTCTAAGTAAAACAAGCATTTATGATTAAAAGTATACTGCACAACAAATGAACTGGACCACCCATAAAAATGTTATTATTGATTTTTATTGATTTTACGACAAAAAGTCATTCTTTATAAAAAGTTCTGCTTTCAAGCTTCAACGAAAGACAAGAAAAAAATTCAACTCTTGCGTTTAGCGTCTGTCGGAATACATTCGGCTAGTTCCAACTGCTTTCGGAAAACTTCGTAAGCCCCAATTCCGGCCACTTGGGTCGCAAGGTAACGCGCACTTGGACGAAGCGACGCGCGGAGCGGCGCGGCGCAGAGAAAAATATTCTCTGGCAAGAATTCCGCTAGGGTAGCTTCGCTGCGCCGCGCCGCGCTTCCGTCAAGTGCGCGTTAGTAGGTAAGAAATACATTAAAGATATAACTGCTCGTCGCCGCGCTTCGCCGCGCTGCTCTGCGCGTCGCACAAGTGCGCGTTGGCCTTAACTCTCAGTCATTCGCGTCTATTGTTAAAGACTCTAACGTTAAATATAACTTTCCCGAGCGTGATCAAGCTACCGTTTTTGATACAATAGGGAACACACAAAAAAAACGAATATATCATTGCAGTAGGTGAATTGATAGGACCAAAAAAGGTAGTATTTGCTTCTCGTGTCTCCAATAACCGAGTTTGTATTTATTTATCATCTAAAGAGGTGGTAGATACTTTTATGACTAACCATGGCGGCATCACGTTGAATAATATGTTTATAGCAGCACGGCATTTCGTATCCTTGCTAAACGTATAATTATGTCGAACGTATCGCCATGTCTACCACATGACATCATATAAATGGAACTTAAACGGCTAGGTCTTAAAGTAGTTTCTGCGGTTAATTTTATTGGCGCTGGTTTAAATAAACCAGAATACAGGCACGTATTGAGTTTTAGGCGTCAGGTATATGTTGTGTTAGAAGAAAGTGATACATTACCTGAATCATGTTTCATGCCGTTCAAACAGAATTCCTTTAGAATTTTTTTTACTACGGATGAAATCCTCTGCTTCAAATGTAAAAAATAGGTCATACCGCAAACAAATGTCAGACAACTCAAAAACAACATACTGAAGTAGTGACTGCGTCCCCTCAATTAGAAAAGGCTAATGAAAACAACAGGGGACTTTTGATATCTCCGGTAGGATATCGTAAAACGGATCAAAATATTGAAATTACAATTTCACCTACAAAAAAGCCTCCAGCTAGGTCGCCGGTTGATTCCGATGCTATTAGTTTATATAACAAGCAGATAAATAAGCAAGGCGAAGATAAAACAGTTGAAACAATTCCGTTACAGACAACCGAATGTGTTAAACCATTAAGTAAAAAAAGAAAGATGATTCCATTAAACGGGACGACGACGGTTTTATAGAATTTAAAGACCTTTTCTTTGAAAACATTGAAATCATTAGTAAAATTTTTGAGATCTTTTAATGGAATCTAAAAATAAACAAGACGTACTATCGATTGCACAGTCATATGTAACAGACATTGGCTCTTTAGTAGGATTACTAATAACAGTTACGCGCGCTGTTAAAACTAATTGGCTGAAATCGCGGCTTCAAAGGCTAATCAAAAAACTAAAAATACAATGCGGTGAAGGCCAACCACATAGCTCTTCCCAAGAAGATAATGCGTCTCAAGGATATTCAACGGATACATCTACGTTTTAGTATATATATATATATATATATATATATATATTAAAGGTAAACATTTCAGGGTGTCATACCGCTTAATAAATTTGAAGATTTCTTCAACTGGTTGAAGAACATCTTGAAGGGCGTTTGGGGTTGGACGACGTTTCGACGAAATCACATTCGTCATTTTCAAGTCCTTATAGTCCTGGTTTGGCTTCTAGTTATGCGGCAACACGACGGACTGTCAACTTGATGTACAGCTGACTGAATGTGGCACGGCGTACCTGCCTTACATCCGAGGCACGACAGAGAAAATCGGAAGAATCCTTAGAAAATGTAACATCAGGACAACCTTTACCACGGATAGAATAATCCAGTCCATACTGAGGAATCCTAAAGAGTACATCCCTTTGGAAAACCAAGGACTCTACGAGATACCGTGTCGGGATTGCGATAGCAGCTACATAGGCCACACCAACCGGAGAATAAAGGCACGCAAGGAGGAACATCAGAATTATGTTAAGAAGATGGAACACACTTCATCGCTAGTGCATCATATATGGGATACTTCGCACAAGATTGATTTCGACAACACCAAGAGCATTGCCAGCGTCGAACACAAAGACGCATGCATCATACGAGAAGCCATCGAAATCGTGAAACGTCCGAATTGTATGAACACCCGCGACGACACAAGCCGATTACCTGCATCGTGGTTACCAACGTTACTACAAGCAACGGCCGGCCATTCTCTACGAACACCAGCCATCCGTTCTAGCAGTACAGCTCCCTCGAAGCTAGTTGCCACAGTAATTGATAAACAACCCATTCAGTCAGCTGTACATCAAGTTGACAGTCCGTCGTGTTGCCGCATAACTAGAAGCCAAACCAGGACTATAAGGACTTGAAAATGACGAATGTGATTTCGTCGAAACGTCGTCCAACCCCAAACGCCCTTCAAGATGTTCTTCAACCAGTTGAAGAAATCTTCAAATTTATTAAGCGGTATGACACCCTGAAATGTTTACCTTTAATACATATCAGCCGCGAAAACCTTCGTAATATTAATATATATATATATATATACAAGGCGAAGAATTTGACTGGGAAAGGGGTTATAGTCAACACCAATCTCAGTACTTGGGCAACGATTACAAGAGCTATTAATGGTTTGTTGAAATAAAACCACTTGATGCTAAGGTCGACAAGTTTCGAAATATATTTATTCCATTCTCAAGACCTACGGAGAGGTTACAGATAAGAAGCGATGTTTGTACAATGTAATTAGTTAAGATCTTACCTAACAACTTGCGGCACAAAACCGAAAAGGCACATGTAGTTCACAAAACATGTGACTAGATTTCAAATTTTAAATTTACAAAAGCAGTACAGCGAATGCAGCATATCACACAACAAAAAGTAATGCTAGATTTTCCTGTCACCAGGTTACATGTTAAAAATCCACAAATACATTTAAAATTAATTAATTACTACAATTTTTATTAGTTTTAAGCCATAATGGCCGTCAATTTGATAAAATTGTTCAAAACCGATAAGGAATGCAAAGAAGTTATAAACTTTGCAGCTGACAGTCGTGGTTCGCGCATGCGCCTTACGATCGGCGTCGGTAGTATACCAGGGACGTTCAAAATGGAAAGGTACTGTTCGCTGGCACAAGTAAGGAAATTTATGAAATTTAATTAAAGGGTAAATTATTTATTTATGGGAAAGAAAGATATATTATAAGGAGAGTGAAACAGGTTAGGTTGAAAATTATTGACCCTCGATTCTAACCGGGTTGGGGAAAATCTAAAGAAAAATCGTTATTGGACATTGCTAACAGGAGGTGATATGAAACACTAAGGTTGTCAATGTCTGTTTTTGAATTAAGGGTGTTGTTACTGCCAAAAATGTGGCACATTTCAATAAATAAACGATGGTTACTATTAGATTCTGTTGTAATGATTTTGGTATTATCAAAATCCATCTCATGACCCGTACTGTTGACGTGACTAGCTAAAGCACAGGCCTTAGGTTTTACACGGGAATCGCTTTTGTGTTGGGTAATCCTAGCTTTCAACCTCTGTGAAGTTTGCCCAATATAGGTGGACTGGCAACCATTACAATTTATCTGATAGATGACATTTGGGGTTAACATAATTGGAGTTTTATCTTTCAATTTGGAGAAACAATCTTTTATAATATGGTGGTGTTTATCTGCTATTATTATGTGATTAAATTTGTGGAAAACCCTTTTTATTATGTGGGATAGCCCTTTGATGTAAATTAGACTTTTGTACATAGGGGGTTTGTCGTCCCCGTTTATAGACCTAACAAGAGGAGTGGCCCTGTTCACCGTATTGGAGAATAAAATGGAATTTAATAGTGAGATTGGATAATTATTTAATTTAAGAATGTTAATTAATTTATTAAGATTGGTCTTATGGAAATCTGGGTGTGAGATCGTAAGGATTCTGTGTTTAAGACCTCTTACGACATCAAGTTTGTGTCGAATGTTATGTATAGATTGAAAATTCAAATACCGACCAGAACTGGTGGGTTTGACGTACCAATCCAGTTTGATTTCGTTAGATGCAGTTCTGATGACCAAAGTATCCAAGAAAGGAACCGACCTATCCTTCTCTCGCTCCACTGTGAATTGAATATGTTTATTGAAGCTATTAAAGACACTCAACACATTGTCGACCTCGCCACCCGGTACTGCGCACACTATGTCATCAACGTACTGGTAAAGAAAGGGAAATTGGAAAGCCAATTTAGGGGTACATTCTTTTATTATGGTATTAACAATGATTTCAGCAAGAATTGGTGAAAGGGTTGAACCCATTGGAGAACCAAAAATTTGTTTGTAAAAAATATTATTAAATGAGAAATATGTCGAATCAAAAATGAATTTGAGTAAATTGATAAATTGTGGTTTTGGTATGCTGGTAAATGGATCTATCAGATTCCAATTGTTTTCAACCACCTGTATCACTAAATCCAAAGGAATATTAGTGAAGAGTGAGACCACATCTAGTGAAATGATTTCAAAATTAGGAGGTAAAAGAAAATTATTAATCTTTTCGCTGAAAGCGAAACTATCTTTAATTCGGTAGCTATTGTACTCTAGGAAAGCTTTCCCTAGTATTTCTGCTAGATATTTAGAAATGTTTTTATCAGGAGATTGTGTTGATGACACAATGGGACGGCAGGGTATGTCAGGTTTATGAATTTTGGGAAGGCCGTACAATTTAGGGGAGACTGAATTATGACAAATTAAACGTCTGTAAGACGGAGTATCTATGTAATTATTATTATGTAATTCTTTAATTAATTTATTGTGTTTTGTTTCAATTGACAAAGTGGGGTCTTTATTAAGGGGTTTGTAAACCTGGGTGTCTTGTAAAAGGACCTGCATTTTACTAATGTAGTCAGTCCGTTGCATGGCTACAGTAACATTTCCCTTGTCTGAAGGTAAAATCAATACATCTGGGTTTTCTTTTAAGAATTTATTGCAATCCCTTTCTAATGATGATAAGGGGTTATTGGTGTTATTTTTATTTTTTAGGAAGTCTGTAAGGTGAAAAGCTACTAAAGAGCGATAATTATTTCTTTCCTTGTTGTCTAGAGTACTGATAATATCTTCGATTTGGGAAATTCTTCGCCTTGTGTAGTAACCACCGAGCTGTGAAAAGGACTTTGTTATAGGAATAGGATGCATTTCTACCAAATGATCAACAGAGAGTATGGACATGAAGCAGTCACCCACATGAAAATGTGGCAGAACACCAGCAGGAAGCTGGCAGCCGCACGCAACAGGAGGATTTTCTTAAGAAAATGCCTTCAACACCAAGTGACACCAGTGCATTTACGAGGCTACATCAAAGCGTCAGAAAACCTCTTCAGCAACAATCAGAACAACAGGACTCTCAAACAAGTGGAGAACAATGAAAAAAGGTTACTGCACAATATATTAAAAATTGAAATTAACGATATTAATGACACTATTAGAATGTTACATAAAAACTTACATATCTCCATGGAGAAGAGTAAGCAATTATTACCTAGAGAAATTTTCAAGTCCTTTAATATAAAACAAATTAAATCATATCAATTTCAACTTAATAAAATAAAAATTAATAACGTTAATAAATTAAATAACCTGTTGACGCCTATTGTAGCCAGTAGTAATAATATTACACCTGATAAGTGGTTCAAAAACCTCACTAATGTTATTTTCCCTGAAAATATTAAAAGGTTCCTTTCACTTGGACCGAAATTTGGTTTGCCTGTTCGCTTAAATAACAAATCAACCCTTTATAAATATCTTTCCCAAATCGAAGATATTATCAGTACTCTAGACAACAAGGAAAGAAATAATTATCGCTCTTTAGTAGCTTTTCACCTTACAGACTTCCTAAAAAATAAAAATAACACCAATAACCCCTTATCATCATTAGAAAGGGATTGCAATAAATTCTTAAAAGAAAACCCAGATGTATTGATTTTACCTTCAGACAAGGGAAATGTTACTGTAGCCATGCAACGGACTGACTACATTAGTAAAATGCAGGTCCTTTTACAAGACACCCAGGTTTACAAACCCCTTAATAAAGACCCCACTTTGTCAATTGAAACAAAACACAATAAATTAATTAAAGAATTACATAATAATAATTACATAGATACTCCGTCTTACAGACGTTTAATTTGTCATAATTCAGTCTCCCCTAAATTGTACGGCCTTCCCAAAATTCATAAACCTGACTTACCCTGCCGTCCCATTGTGTCATCAACACAATCTCCTGATAAAAACATTTCTAAATATCTAGCAGAAATACTAGGGAAAGCTTTCCTAGAGTACAATAGCTACCGAATTAAAGATAGTTTCGCTTTCAGCGAAAAGATTAATAATTTTCTTTTACCTCCTAATTTTGAAATCATTTCACTAGATGTGGTCTCACTCTTCACTAATATTCCTTTGGATTTAGTGATACAGGTGGTTGAAAACAATTGGAATCTGATAGATCCATTTACCAGCATACCAAAACCACAATTTATCAATTTACTCAAATTCATTTTTGATTCGACATATTTCTCATTTAATAATATTTTTTACAAACAAAATTTTTGGTTCTCCAATGGGTTCAACCCTTTCACCAATTCTTGCTGAAATCATTGTTAATACCATAATAAAAGAATGTACCCCTAAATTGGCTTTCCAATTTCCCTTTCTTTACCAGTACGTTGATGACATAGTGTGCGCAGTACCGGGTGGCGAGGTCGACAATGTGTTGAGTGTCTTTAATAGCTTCAATAAACATATTCAATTCACAGTGGAGCGAGAGAAGGATAGGTCGGTTCCTTTCTTGGATACTTTGGTCATCAGAACTGCATCTAACGAAATCAAACTGGATTGGTACGTCAAACCCACCAGTTCTGGTCGGTATTTGAATTTTCAATCTATACATAACATTCGACACAAACTTAATGTCGTAAGAGGTCTTAAACACAGAATCCTTACGATCTCACACCCAGATTTCCATAAGACCAATCTTAATAAATTAATTAACATTCTTAAATTAAATAATTATCCAATCTCACTATTAAATTCCATTTTATTCTCCAATACGATGAACAGGGCCACTCCTCTTGTTAGGTCTATAAACGGGGACGACAAACCCCCTATGTACAAAAGTCTAATTTACATCAAAGGGCTATCCCACATAATAAAAAGGGTTTTCCACAAATTTAATCACATAATAATAGCAGATAAACACCACCATATTATAAAAGATTGTTTCTCCAAATTGAAAGATAAAACTCCAATTATGTTAACCCCAAATGTCATCTATCAGATAAATTGTAATGGTTGCCAGTCCACCTATATTGGGCAAACTTCACAGAGGTTGAAAGCTAGGATTACCCAACACAAAAGCGATTCCCGTGTAAAACCTAAGGCCTGTGCTTTAGCTAGTCACGTCAACAGTACGGGTCATGAGATGGATTTTGATAATACCAAAATCATTACAACAGAATCTAATAGTAACCATCGTTTATTTATTGAAATGTGCCACATTTTTGGCAGTAACAACACCCTTAATTCAAAAACAGACATTGACAACCTTAGTGTTTCATATCACCTCCTGTTAGCAATGTCCAATAACGATTTTTCTTTAGATTTTCCCCAACCCAGTTAGAATCGAGGGTCAATAATTTTCAACCTAACCTGTTTCACTCTCCTTATAATATATCTTTCTTTCCCATAAATAAATAATTTACCCTTTAATTAAATTTCATAAATTTCCTTACTTGTGCCAGCGAACAGTACCTTTCCATTTTGAACGTCCCTGGTATACTACCGACGCCGATCGTAAGGCGCATGCGCGAACCACGACTGTCAGCTGCAAAGTTTATAACTTCTTTGCATTCCTTATCGGTTTTGAACAATTTTATCAAATTGACGGCCATTATGGCTTAAAACTAATAAAAATTGTAGTAATTAATTAATTTTAAATGTATTTGTGGATTTTTAACATGTAACCTGGTGACAGGAAAATCTAGCATTACTTTTTGTTGTGTGATATGCTGCATTCGCTGTACTGCTTTTGTAAATTTAAAATTTGAAATCTAGTCACATGTTTTGTGAACTACATGTGCCTTTTCGGTTTTGTGCCGCAAGTTGTTAGGTAAGATCTTAACTAATTACATTGTACAAACATCGCTTCTTATCTGTAACCTCTCCGTAGGTCTTGAGAATGGAATAAATATATTTCGAAACTTGTCGACCTTAGCATCAAGTGGTTTTATTTCAACAAACCATTAATAGCTCTTGTAATCGTTGCCCAAGTACTGAGATTGGTGTTGACTATAACCCCTTTCCCAGTCAAATTCTTCGCCTTGTGTAGTAACCACCGAGCTGTGAAAAGGACTTTGTTATAGGAATAGGATGCATTTCTACCAAATGATCAACAGAGAGTATGGACATGAAGCAGTCACCCACATGAAAATGTGGCAGAACACCAGCAGGAAGCTGGCAGCCGCACGCAACAGGAGGATTTTCTTAAGAAAATGCCTTCAACACCAAGTGACACCAGTGCATTTACGAGGCCAAAGGTTGTGCAAGAAACGCTAAGAACAAAGAACAACCCCTCTTGTTCTTAGGGGCGCGTTGTACTCTTGGGTTTGTGTGCAATTTCAAGTGCTATCCGTTTCCTAAAGTTTCAAGTACCGGCGCGTACATTTTTACGCTTATATTAGCGGATCTTCAACGGGAACGGGTTCAGCATAAATTTACAGGGTGGACCGTTGCAATTTTGTCGTCCAGCCCATCCCTGCTTCTTCAACGAAGGATTTCGCTGCCACAAGTTCCCGAACCAGCTGGTCGGCCGCCCCTATCAACCCCCGTAGTGCTTGTGGGAGTACCACAACCCCTTATCGTTCCAGAGCATCCCCAAGAACGACGTAGAACACCCCAAGTCGAGATCTCCCGGCACCGCTGCATCAACAATAAAGTTGCTTGGAATCTTAGCGATAAATTAAGGTATTGTAACAGTAGTTATATACAGTGTGTTGCGCATATTTCAATGGTGTGCGAAGTTTTGGAACTCTCAACCTATCGTGCATGTTATTTGCGGGCCGTGTGCTAACCGCACGAGCCATTACTTAGTTCGAAACATAAGCCTTTAGCATAAGCTGAATGGGAGCCTGGCTCCTGGAATTGTCGGCCAGTGGGCTAATTTAAGTAAGCTTATTCCGGGATCTAGACAACCAGAATCTTAGCGGACATGCCGTTTCATTGGCATTTAGCCATTCTTGTGTTGTAAGACCGTTTACTAACCCAGAATATTTAGCACTTGCTACTTGATCAAATTGCCTTCGGGCCTGTATATATTTTGGTAATAGATTGCACATTTTTAAGTTACGTATTGCTTTTTCTTTGAAAGAAACGTGTATTTGTTATAACTAACGAGAATTGAGGTTCTTGTTGCGTTGTATATGTATTCCTTTGTACAGGGCCCAAGCAACTGGAGAAAAGACACCCGAAAGGTAGGTGTAAACGCCAGTGCCGGGAGAACGCTTCTTGGAGTACGACACGACGCTACTGGGATTGGTTTTCGGCTTCTGGCCAGTCATCAGTTAACGATAAAACCTAACACCGTCAAAGGCCGTGGCGCCCTTCAATTAATCCTTACATCTTTGTCACCTATCACCCCGTTCGTGGTATCTCGCTCTGAACTGTACCCTAGAGTGTGAACCCCCCTCCCGACCGAGTTTTCTAACCGAGGTATTTGGGCTGGAGGGTGCACGCCGGGGCGAGCGCTAGCGCGAACAATCGTTAGGGGCCATAATGGGTAACTAATCCTGGAACAAAGCATAGCAAAAAAAATTAAAATCCATTCAAGTTTAGAAGCAAATTTGGGTTATTAAAGGGACAGCGGCAATTATTAAGAAATTTAAAAGTTAAATTAGTAAACGAAGGGGGCGGGTGTAGGGAGTGGCCAGCAGCAAAAGAACAAGCTAGTGTGGGAAGATGTGGAATCAGGTTTTAATAGCCGAATAAGGACAGGTATAATTGTAAATTTAGGTTACAAGGAGCGACAAGAATTTCTTTTAAAAGATATAAAAGCTTTTCAATAAAAGTAAAACAAATTATAAAAAATAACTTAATGCTTAAAGCTAATGTAATATTTAACGCATATTTTATAAAACCTAGTAGTGGCGAGATAGATTTAAAAACGTTTGCTACTGGAAATAAAAAAAAAGATTGTGGTACTACTTTAAAACAATGGTATGAGAATTATGTGGAAAATAAGCTGTTGACAAAATTAGAAAATTTTCAAGAACGTGATTCAGGTTGGGGTTTGCTCGAGATATTGCATTTAAAAGTAAATTTAAATAATTACACGCCATTAACCGTAGGTAGCTATACTGAGCTACATCAAGATATTAAAAATAACAAGGCTGTGATTAACGTAAAAAATTATGATGAATATTGTTTTTTGTGGTCAGTATCAGCATTATATCCTGCAAATGGGCATTCTGCTATAATATGTTCCTATCCACATTTCGATAAAGTTTGAAATTACTCGGGAGTAGAATTTCCAATGAAATTAAAAGATATATCAAAATTTGAAACAATGAATGATTTACGTATAAATGTTTATACGCTAGAAAGAAAAAATAAATTTGGTAAAAATTCAGTACTACGCATATATATTAGTAAAAATATTCAAATTGATAAAGATGCTATACATTTATTAATGATATCTAACGGTGTGGGGCAGTTTTATTTCTGCTGGATAAAAAATGTATCTAGATTGCTTAGAAATCAGATGCATAAGAATAAAACTCAAACTTTAATATGCGATATTTGTTTAAATCGTTTTGTAAATAAACAATCACATTTAAATCACATTAGAAATTGTAATAGTGTAAATGAGACTAAAATTAGAATGCCTGAAGAAGATACAACAATAGAATTTAAAGACTATAAATATCAGGAAAACGTATTATTTTCAATCTACCCAGACGTGGAGTGAGAACAGAATTTTGTGTCCGGAAATGCAGACTTATCAAAAACACGTTTCTTTTAGTATTGAATATTATTTAAAATGTTCATATGATGATAGTTTATCTCGATTTAATATATATCGTGGTGCCGACTGTATGGAATGGTTTGTAAAAGAATTACAATCTATAGCATATCAAGTAAATAGTATACTAATAAATGCTCAGCCTATGAATATTAGCCAACAGGAAAACAAAAATCAGTATACTGTTACATTTGTAAAAAACCTTTCACCGATAAAGACGTGCGTGTACGTGATCACAATCATCAGACAGGTGAGTATAGAGGCAGTGCCCATCAACATTGTAATCTTAACTATAAAGGTGCACATTATATTCCCGTTCTCTTTCATAATCTCAGCGGTTATGATGCACATTTTATTATAAAATCATTGGCAAAACTGACTATGGGAGATATTAAATTGTTGCCTATAAATAAGGAAAAATATCATTTACAAAGCATGTGAATGGTACAAATATTGATTTTAGATTTTTAGACTCGTTTCGATTTATGGCTAGCAGTTTAGAACAATTGTCATTAAATGTACCGAACAATTTAAAAATTACTACAAGCAAATTGTAAGAACAAAGAAGAATTTCAATTATTACTACGTAAGGGTATCTTTCACTACGACTGCCTAGACAGTTTTGAAAAGTTGAATGATAAAGGTCTTAGTGACAAAACGCAATTTTTTAGTCAGCTGCATGGAACAGCTATTTCAAACGAAAATTATGAACATGCACTGCGTGTTTGGAACACATTTAATATGCAAACTTTAGGTCAGTATGCGGATATGTATCTTACTGTTGACGTTCTACTCTTAGCCGATGTGTTTGAGAATTTCAGAGAAAATTGTATGAAAACGTATGGATTAGATGCTCTACATTTTTACACGGCACCAGGATTGGCATTTCAAGCAATGTTAAAAACTACTAAAGTTAAACTTGAGCTGCTGAGAGATGTAGATCAACTGTTATTCATAAAGAGGGGTATTAGAGGAGGGTTAATACAGTGTTCAAATCGATACGCTAAAGCTAATAATCGATATATGGGTGAAAAATATGTAGAAACCGATCCTGAATCATATATCATGTATTTTGATATTAATAACATGTACGCAGCCGGGATGTCTGAATATCTACCGTATGGAGGGTTTGAATGGATAACGGTTTAGATATTAATAATATTGATAATTTAAATACTTCGGAAAATTCTGAAACAGGATATATTTATGAAGTTGATTTAGAATATCCTCATATAGGTACGAAAGTCGGGTTGCGTTGCTTTCAACTACCGCACTTTTAAATACTTTTCAAGGTTATGCACAATATTTTCAGCGCTAAATTTCCCTCGGATACCTTTGGATTTATAACCTTGAAAAGTAGTTGAAAATGCGGTAGTTGAAAGCAACGCAACCCGACTTTCCTACCTATATGATAGGATAACTTATAAACTGACAGATGCTGGGTGGTTAAATATGATCAACAGGCCACTCTTTCATCGCTCCGTTTGGTATTATAAAATTCTGCTATTTAAAACTCCGCCGTACTTACATGTGTTAGCTTTCTACCAGTTTAGGATTGGCTTGCGGATTTCTTATACTGCAAAAACCAACTTTTATGCTTTGCTGTATTATTGTATTTATAAATCGGGTGATTTAAAATAAGTTGTATTATCTGGTAATATTTTTTTTGATTTTCCAAATTCTATAAAATATTCATTTACATTTTTTTCAAAAATATTTTGAGTGTTGCATCTTTTAGCTCGAAATAATCTCACATATTTCGTATATACATCTAGTATTACCATAACGTTCTTAAAACCAAGGTGCTAACACAAGAAGTAAATAAATTGCTGCATCACCAACGAAAGTGAGATTAGTCTTACAGGCAATGCTCCTTCGCTAATATATCAAATGGAGATTTTTCAAATTGAAATAAAGTAGTGTAACGATTCTGCGGCCGGTCATTGCCCCAGACATATGACCCAGTGCCCCGATTGCTCCAAAATATTCGAGAAGCGGCCTTGGGGCCAGGCGTGGCGGATGAAGTCGGCAGCCTTGGTGACTAATATGACTCACAGCCTTCCGGATCGATCCAGAACGACCTTTGAGCCAGGTGCAACGGGTGACTCACGCTTTCGAAAACGCGCTCGAGGTCAACACATGCGAATGCCGGAATGTACGAGCGAAATCTGGAATGTTCTGGACGGAAATTATTTGGTCATATAAATACGCACGGCGAAAATAACAGTTCAGTTCTCATCAAACTCGAAGCGCGTAATATAAATGAAACCGTGTGTATATAACTCTAGTGAAATAAATAACAAATAAATATAGCCATATAAATCATTACTGTTAGGTCGCAATATAAATAAATAAATGTATCGCTGTTAGAAATAGTTCGTTAGTTTAAGTTATTTGTGTTCTGCCAAAAAAGTTCAAAATTAGACTTCTAGCCCCAAAATTCATCGTGGGAACCGGAAGTGAAACCTTGAAGTCAATGACCTCGCCACGTGATCTTGACCTCGCGACCTCTTCGTGACCTTGAATAAATTCAAGGTCAAAAGTGGTCCAGTATCTCTCTAACTACACTACTCACGTCCTACTCTCGTAAGACGTAGATTAATAACAATATTGAGATTTTTTCACAATCAGCTAAAAAATCACAGTCTATTAGATGGGCAATCTTTTATGAAAGCCCTGTATTAATTAGTAGACCGTTACGCGATTGGTTATACGTAGCGAACTGTAACCGAAGAAAAAACCGTCAATCGCGTCATTTCAATGACGTCATATGCATTAACGGCATTTTAGTACCAGACCGTTTGACGGCGGTAGTATAGCGTAACAAAAATGGTTGTAGTAACAATAAATTCCTTGCGATGTGATGCTTAGAACCATATATGTATTACTTCTATATTTGCTAGTAGGGTCTGGGAACGGGCGAAAACATTATGGCGCCGACATAATAGTTTCACTCTGAACACTATGCGTCTCGTGCTCATGCCTGAGAATTCCAAGCCGCCTTTAGAAGCGAATTTTAAACTTGAGCACCTCTCCACCACGCGGACGACGCTTGCACACAGCTCACCAAGTACATAGAAGAGTTGGTTGTCTAACTTACGCTGTGACCTCTCCACTTATTACAGGCGTTTGCAATATAGAAGTAATACATACAGGGTGAATCGGGAGGAATGGACCAAATTCCAGAAGTGTATTATATACGTAAAAATAATGTAAAAAGACTCAATATATTGTTATCCGATTTTCATTTGTTTTCAAGATACAGCACCATAGAAAATCCCCATACGCACTATTTTTATTTTAGCCTTTGTAATAAATGGTGCATTTCTCGATTGTTTGCAAATGATTACGTCTTAAATTAACAAAAATGTAGTGCTGTAACTTGAAAACAAATTAAAATCGGACAACAACATTTGAGTTTTTTTACATTATTTTTATGTGTATAATACACTCCTGGAGTTTGGTCCATTCCTCCCGACTCACCCTGTATGTGCTTGGAACTAAATTCTTCGAATAATCCAAAACCTACTCCACATATTGCAGTGTGAGGACAAATTTTACTAATTCCTGCAATCGCCGCTACCAATTTCTTGGCAGTTATCTACATACATTATATATAAAGGAAAGTCACAACCCGGCCTAAGCAACGCAGAGCCGTAACTACTGGTACTACGAACTTGAAATTTGGGTGGAACGTTCAATTTGTTACGTAATGTAGTGCTAAGAAGGGATTTTTTGAAATTCGACCCCTATGGGAGCGAAAAGGGGAAAAATGTGTTTTTACAGATTCCTCAATATCTCTTAGGCCCGATGAGATATCCAGTTGGCGTATACTTGCAAAGATTGTCAATGTAAATGTCTAGAAACGTATTTCAGGATTTTCCCCTAATCAACCCGTAAAGGTGCGAATATGCATTCGGGGTAAATTATAGAAGCTTTCGTATCTCCTATGTTTATTGAGTGCGAACATTTTTTTTTGGCATATAAATGTATTCTTAAAAATATTTAGAAAGTGGTTTAAGGGATTTTAAAATGTTAGCTCTATGGGGGTGAAAAGTGGTAAACTGTGTTTTCAAGAATTCCGCAATATCTCTTAGACCCGATGATATATCGACTTGGTGTTTACTTGCATAGGTATCCAATACAAGTGTCTAAAAACACATTTCAGGATTTTGCCCTAATCAACACCTAAAAGTGCAAATCTGGATACGGGGTAAATTAAAGGACCTTTCGTATTTCTTATGTTTATTGAGTTAGACCATTGTCTTTTTGGCATATAGCTGTAATCTGAAAATATTTTGAAAGTGGTTTAAGGGATTTTAAAATTACCCCTAGAGGTAAAAGGGGAAAACTGAAAAGGGGTAGGGTGTTAAATTTATTAATTATTTTTCGCTGTGAGTTTATTTCAGGATAATATGGGCTGCAAATATATAGAATAAATACGAAGATTTCCGAAATTCCACCCCCAAGTAGTGAAAACGGGTATCTTGCTCTAATTTATGAATACAACATTTAGTTTGTACATATATATTGTAATTTTAACCCATTGTTATACTAAAACTATAGTTTTATCAATATGTACAAGGGGAATGACAATTACATACACAATTCCAAGGGCTACGTGAAGCATAATACAGTTGTGGAGGACTGTTTTCAGAAGAATATTGTTTCCTTTTTACCTACAATAATGTTTTGCGGCATTTGTTAGTTTAGCGTATTGAGTGAATGGAAAGGAGGGCGCCCTAGAACTCATTTGCGATTTAGAAGAAAAAAAATTGGTAGCTCGTACGAAGAACGGGCATCTTGCTAGTAACCTATAACATAATCAAACTTTTATACAATGTGTTTAAAAAGAAATTACATAAGGGGTGGCTATGGAAAGCAAAACTAATGTCTAATGTTTTAAGGTGGGCATACACGATACGGTTTACCGGAAGGCAGGCCTTCCGGCTTGTAATCCGGAAGGCAAACTGTATTGTTAGTGGATACATCGGCCGGAAGGCGAGCCCTGAACTCTCGGCCTCCCGAAAAACTGTCAACACTTGAAATTTTGCCTGCCGGCTTTCCTTATCGCATACAAGTCGGAACTTGTATGTGCAAGTTGTGGGTACAGGCCGAGAGTTAGCGTGATGACAGTGATTTTATTCAGTAGTACCGGGTAACCATAAATGGTTGAATTTTTTTTTGTCTTAGGTTGGCACTGTTTATGTTGGTGGCACTGTAAGTCTATATCAAATTAAAGGTTAGCAGGTTAGGTTTTGCGTCAGTTTTGACACAAACTGACGCAAAACCTAACCTGCTAACATAGATTTACAGTGCCCCCAACATAAACAGTGCCAACCTAAGAAAAAGAAATCACAACCATTTATCGTCACCCGGTATATTATATTTTACCGTAGTTTGTTCAACTATCTACCTATAATTTAATAAAAAATGACCGATATGAGAACGTGGTTCCATGAATTCCAAACAGAATCTATTGAGCTATACAGGTCTCTGCCTTGTTTGTATGATATAAAAAGTAAGCAATATTTAAATAAACCAATCGTAATTCGTATATTAGGTCGATATGAGAATGCTCTTGTCGATTTCTTAACTACTGTTTCACCCACTTTGAACGTGTGCGCTCTTCATCTTTTTTCGGAAGAATGGAACTGCCAATCCTATTAAAGATCATTTTTCGAAATCATATTATCAATATGACCTTTTCGCTATTCTGAACACTTTAAAAGACTGGCCAAAATCCTACGAGAAAACGTAATGTGTATGCCTGCGCCGGGGGTACAGGTTTAGCCTTCCGGATTGCAAACCGGAAGGCCTGCCTTCCGGTAAACCGTATCGTGTATGCCCACCTTTAGAGACAGCAAACTTGAGAATTTCCATAGCTTACGACAACCACAATAACAGTTAATAAACTCTAAAGCTTGCTGTTTTAGATCGGTACAGTGCAATTTTTTTGGCCCTTTTAAAAGAGGATTTTTTTCTGAATGCAATGATGTATTACGTGATATGGAAACTTTTTCAAAATTTTGAAAAACTGAGCTTTTATCTTTTTACATGCAGAAATCACTAGTGCTATGATCACAATAACTTTGTTTTTTGTTTATCACGTTATCTGTGAAATTATGTTTCGAAACAAAAAGCAGGCTTATCATCATACGTGCCTTCCAGTAGTGTCAGTGTGTTCCATATGTTTGACGTGTAAGTTCTACGTTCTTGTAGCACTTGATATACGCACAAAATACATCATATTTTCAAAATTTTCCGTTATAAGTTGAAGTAATAATACTCACACTACTGACAGGCACGTATGATGATAAGCCTGCTTTTTGTTTCGAAACATAATTTCACAGATAACGTGATAAACAAAAAACAAAGTTATTGTGATCATAGCACTAGTGATTTCTGCCTGTAAAAAGAATAATCTCAGTTTTTCAAAATTTTGAAAAAGTTTCCATATCACGTAATACATCATTGCATTCAGAAAAAAATCCTCTCTTAAAAGGGCCAAAAAAATTGCACGTTACCAATTTAAAATTTTGAGGTTAGGTTAGATTACTAAAAATTTACACAAACAAAATTGGTTTTATTAAGTGCCAATAAATGTATTTAAATTACCATGCAAATTAGTTTAAATCGCATCTCAATATCTTAAGTAACAAAAAAGTTACGGCATATAAAAGAAATGAGGAGATTTTTATTTTTTATTTTTAGACAAGTGGGCCATGCCAAGTAAAATTTGAAGATGGATTCTGAATGAGCTCTCAAACCTGCACCTTTTTGCTAATTTAACCATCTCTCTATCTCTTCAAATACAAAAGTTACCCATGCTGTCCCTACGAAATCCGGGCACCCTGTATATTATGTAGGCCGAAAAACCCTTGGTTTTCCAGATACAGGGTGTTAAAAGTATAGTGCTGAGAATCGTTTTTGTTTAATGTTTTCGGAACTTTTAAAGATAATTATTTGAAACTTTGTACACATAGACGGGTAAAACTGGGGGGAGCTAAGGAAAATATTACCCCAACTTTTTTGTGTTGGAGTTTTTATCAATTTTGATAACAAAATGTGGTAGCCTGAAGTTTTTGACAACAAAAAGATACTCTTGTCTCATGGGCCTGTTGTGTCCCGATATCAAGTAAAATCAGGTTTAAACATTTAGATTGTTGATATATCCATATTCGAAATCTAATAATCATTGGTAGACCATGGAAAATGTAGTCGTTTTGATTAAAAAGACAACAATTTAACACAAACGATACATAACAAAAACTTAATAAAAACATATGACACCAAAACTAACGAACTTAAACTAATCATAGTAAATGTAATCAAACTGAGAAAATCGTCACAAAACTTAACAAAGAAAACACTAAAAATAACAAACACAAAAGCGAAACAAAAAGGTACTATTGTTAATGCGGTAAGTGTTCTAAAACGTTGCCATTTTGTGCAATGCAACTACGTGCCCGGTGAATTACACCATGAGAAGCTCTTGAAATTTCGACTCTGTTTTCTCTGATTTGATTGGCCGCATTATTTATCCTTTGTAATAAATCCTCTCTCGTTTCTATTTTATTATTATTATTATTATTATTTGTCTTTATTATTTGTTATGTTATGTACAAAATTATACAAAAAAAAAAATTCTAAGGCGGAGTTCAACTATGACACTAAAAGCGTCAGCTGCTCTTCCACTCAACCTCGTATACGCATGTGTTTCGGTAATAATGAAATAAATAGACGAATAAAGAAATAATTAAACTAAGCTTGAATGAAGATTACGCTCTACAGGTTCTTATAAGTTACAAAGTTGTCCAAATTATGTACAGATGGATAGATCACGCAGAGTGACAAAATCGTGTTCTACGTAGATGTATTTTAAAGCAGTTGTAATTCAACGATTTGAGATCCAAGGGCAAAGAGTTATAATGATAAGCTATTTGGTATGTAAAGGAATGTTTAAACAATTGAGAACGGTGAATAGGTGGCGTTAATAACCCCTTGAACCTCAAATTAAGTGTATGCACATCAGTTCGGAAAGTAATTTTATTGAATAAGTATTTAGGTTTTCTATCTAAAACAATTTTATGGTACAAGCATAAAGCGTGAAGTAGCCTACGATTAGACATATTTAACCACCGAACGTCGATCAGTTTGTGTGATATGTGATCGTATTTACGCAATCCAAATATCAGCCTCAAACATGTATTTTGAAGTCTTTGAATCTTTTCGGAGTCTAGATAAGATAAACAAGACCCGTATACGGAATCACAATAATTAAGTTTTGATAGCACTAAAGATTCGCATAAGATTTTTCGAAGGTCTCGATTTAATACGTGGCGATTTTGGTACAGCAGTCGTAACATGTTGTAACCACCACTGATACATTTATTAATATGAGCAGTAAACTTTAGCTCTTCGTCTATTATTAAGCCCAAATTTTTGGCTGCTTTAATTAATTCGAGTTCAGCATCGTCAATATGTATTTTAATTTGAGGCTGAATAAAATTTCGATCGCATCTTCTACAAAACAGCATTAGCTTTGATTTATTTGGGTTTAATATTAGTGAATGCGATTTAGCAATATTAAGGAGCTCCTCTAAGTCTTTGTTTACATCCTCACACGCTCCGGCTATATCACTGGGATTAAAACTTTTATAAAGCTGGGTGTCATCAGCATAGAAATGGGTAGTGGTATATTTTAAACAGGTATTAAATTTCGAAGTGTATAAAGTAAACAAGATTGGTCCTAAAATCGATCCTTGAGGGACACCTGAAGTAATATTTAAAAATTCTGACTGGTTGCTTCTATAAATAACTGCTTGAGATCTACCAGTTAAATAACTAGAAAGAAGTGAAATAGCATTTGGTGTAAAACCGAAGTACGGAAGGATATGTAACAAAGATTTCATCGGCCGTGTAAATTATACTATTCATAGCTTCCCATAAATAAAAATTCATAACAGGAAGGTCTGGCGAACGTAGCGGCCAGACTAAAGGACTACATCGTCCAATCCACCTTTCTCGGAAATTTTGGTCTAACCAGGCTCGAACATTTCCGCCGTAATGTGCTCCATCATGTTGATAAATAATATTTCTTTAAACAGTTAAGTTTACCTCTTCTAAATGCTCTCCAAGCATATTTTGAAACAAATTTAAATATTGAACAGCAGACAACCTATTGAGCATTTCCACGGGACCAATTACAATTAGTCTATCGCCAACTATCCCTGCCCACATATTCACGGCAAACCTATGCTGAAAATTAGAACGACGCACCACTCGTGGGTTTTCGTTAGCCCAGTGGTGCATATTATGGAGGTTAAATGAGCCGTTTCTTGTAAACTTGGCTTCGTCCGTCCACACTCCACAGTATGCTGGGCAACTCATTTTTACTTCCTTTTACAATAAAGGAAGTATTGGATTTACCCCAAAAATTCTAAATTGAGTTTTCAACACATCTTCACGTTTTAGAGTCCCCTCATCCCAAAAAACATATTTTTTTTTCATTAGTCTGTCTGTCTGTCTGTTTGTCTTTCTGTCTGTGTGTCTGTCTGTGAACAGAATATCTCAAAAACGGAAAGAGGTATGGCGTTGAAACTTCATATATAAGTTGAGTGTACTATGTAGATACGACAGCAAGCTTTTGAAGAAAATCGCATAACCGGAAGTATGGTGTTTACTCTTGTGATTTTTCAGTTTTTTTCGATTTTTTCAAAAACGGCTCTAACAATTTTTTTAAACTTTACATTCTTATTACATTTTTAATGTGTATTGATGTGAGATAGGTGATTTTCCAGTTGAATACTTCTAAAATGGGTTTCTTTGGTTTTTTTCTATTTTTTATTAACTCCTATTTTAAATAGAACACCCGGTATATTATTACATTTTTGAATTTAGCTTAAAATTCTAGAAAAAATTTGTTTCTTGAACTAACACTCTATTTTGTACCGTTTTTGTAAAATTTCTAATTTTTGAAAATTTTTGACAAATGCTTAAAAATTTAAAATCAAATTTTTGACTAATTATAAGATCACTGTAAAAGGAAGTTGTGTGCGTGTATCACACCAGATTATAAGTTTAGTGTACTATGTAGATGCGACAGCAAGCTTTTGAAGAAAATCGCATAACCGGAAGTATGGTGTTTACTCTTGTGATTTTTCAGTTTTTTTCGATTTTTTCAAAAACGGCTCTAACAATTTTTTTTAAACTTTACATTCTTATTACATTTTTAATGTGTATTGATGTGAGATAGGTGATTTTCCAGTTGAATACTTCTAAAATGGGTTTCTTTTGGTTTTTTTTCTATTTTTTTATTAACTCCTATTTTAAATAGAACACCCGGTATATTATTACATTTTTGAATTTAGCTTAAAATTCTAGAAAAAATTTGTTTCTTGAACTAACACTCTATTTTGTACCGTTTTTGTAAAATTTCTAATTTTTGAAAATTTTTTACAATTGCTTAAAAATTTAAAATCAAATTTTTGGCTAATTATAAGATCACTGTAAAAGGAAGTTGTGTGCGTGTATCACACCAGATTTATATTGTTAAGTATCCACTGACTGAATCGCATTCTAGGCAAAAACTCAGCAGGTATGGTTTCCTGAACTCTTTGATAATGGTATGGATGAGCACCTTGCATTGTCAACATTCTTCCAATCTAAAATAAAAGAAGTTGTTAAAATAAAACTGCTAATTAGGTTCCTAATCCCCATGTTATTACTGTTGAACGGGGTACGTTCGAATTTTGGGATACGGTTCTAATGCTTATTTGAGGGTCGCTTTCCAAATACTCCAGAACATTTCCAAATTATGTAATGCTAGTATACCGGGTGACAATGAGACTAGGGCCATGCTTATATCTTCTTTATTTATGAATCGATTTGGATAAAATTTTATACCAAGATACTAGACATAATTTCTGATTGGCTGATAGATATAGGAAAAATGGTTGACTTCCGGTTTTACTGGAAATAATACTAACTTTGTTTTTTTAAATGGAACACCCTGTATATTTTATATTTTTCTGCATCTAAGAGTCAAATTACATATAATAGTCTTGCCAAATTTCAATTTTTTAAACAAAAAATTTATTTTTTTATTCATTTTCAGTTTCAGATAAAGATAAAGTAGTGCATGATGCATATCGTTAGATTCGTAATTACATTTTCTATCTAATGGCAAGATGGCCCTAAGTAGGTGCCATTTAAAAAAAGTGACTTTTTCTTAAAAAACGAGTTTAGCAAATTGTATTCTTTTATTAAAGGTTTGTTATTGACCTTATTGGTAAAATAGCTGTTATTAAGAGTTGCTAGAGTCAATTAGGAAAAATTTCTTCAAGTCAAGGCCTTCTACGGTTAAAAATAAAAATTGAAAAAATAATTTTTTTGTTTAAAAAAATTTAAATTTGGCAAGACCATTATGTGTAATTTCACTCATAGAATCAGAAAAACATAAAATATACAGGGTGTTCCATTTAATAAATCAAAATTGGTATCATTTCCGGTAAAACAGGAAGTGAACCATTTTGACTATATCTATCGGCCAATCAGAAATTACGTCTAGTATATTGGTATAAAATTTTATCCATATCGATTCATAAATAAAGAAGATATAAACATGGCCCTAGTCTCATTGTCACCCGGTATATCCTCCCTGTCCTCGAACATGTTGAAAATTACCATGATCGGACAAGTTTCTCTGGATATCGGCGAAAACTTGTCGCCCAGGGACTAATCTGTTCGGAAATCGCTTCTGGTACTCCTTTTCAGTAACTCGACAATTGCCATTGCAAAAACCACAGACGAAGTGCATATCTGCAAGTTCTCTGTGTGTCAGTTGTTCCATTTTACAGGTTACAGAATCTAGATTGAGACGCGGTGAAAATCGGAACTAATATTAGAATCTAGTAATTTCCAGGTTTCGTATTGGTAACATTTTTACATCTATCATGTTGACATTAAATTGTTAACCTTATTTAAGCTAAATGACACAATAAATCAGAGGCGTACGCAACATTGCGGTGTGGTGTATTATCAGTTCTTGAATTTTAAAAGGATTGCGGAAATAATGGTGTTAAGTTGAACAACCAGGCTCTGCTAAACCTTCTATCCCACCAACAGCAACTTTCACACTTTAAAACACAAAGAATCTGTCATATGACGTCACTGCGCAAACGAAATCCCTCTACCCACCGCTACTGATTACTTGTCATTTAAAATGTAACCAAACTTTGTATGTTTGACAACTTTCCACATATTATGATATGTTTTTCGGACTTTTTCCACTGTCTAGGGTGTAAATCAACACAACGTTTCGGGAGTTTTTGACCTACTTCCATCTTCAGGTGTTCCTGGTTAGTTCTGAAAAGGACTGATATACGTTTTTCTACGTAAATTTGTGCCTCCCCCGGGGTTTGAACCCGGGACCGCTGATCGCTAGTCTGCCACTTTAACCACTAGGCCACCAGGGCGGTTATATATTTTAGTTGTTATAAAGTAATGCTAGATATAACAAAGTCCTTTTCACAGCTCGGTGGTTACTACACAAGGCGAAGAATTTGACTGGGAAAGGGGTTATAGTCAACACCAATCTCAGTACTTGGGCAACGATTACAAGAGCTATTAATGGTTTGTTGAAATCGTTGCCCAAGTACTGAGATTGGTGTTGACTATAACCCCTTTCCCAGTCAAATTCTTCGCCTTGTGTAGTAACCACCGAGCTGTGAAAAGGACTTTGTTATATCTAGCATTACTTTTGTTGTGTGATATGCTGCTTCGTTGTACTGCTTTTGTAAATTTAAAATTTGAAATCTAGTCACATGTTTTGTGAACTACATGTGCCTTTTCGGTTTTGTACCACAAGTTGTTAGGTCTTGAGAATGGTATGAATAAATATCGAAACTGTCGACCTTAGCATCAAGTGGTTTTATTTCAACAAACCATTAATAGCTCTTGTAATCGTTGCCCAAGTACTGAGATTGGTGTTGACTATAACCCCTTTCCCAGTCAAATTCTTCGCCTTGTGTAGTAACCACCGAGCTGTGAAAAGGACTTTGTTATATCTAGCATTACTTTTGTTGTGTGATATGCTGCTTCGTTGTACTGCTTTTGTAAATTTAAAATTTGAAATCTAGTCACATGTTTTGTGAACTACATGTGCCTTTTCGGTTTTGTACCACAAGTTGTTAGGTCTTGAGAATGGTATGAATAAATATCGAAACTGTCGACCTTAGCATCAAGTGGTTTTATTTCAACAAACCATTAATAGCTCTTGTAATCGTTGCCCAAGTACTGAGATTGGTGTTGACTATAACCCCTTTCCCAGTCAAATTATATATATATATATATATATATATATATATATATATATATATATATATTACAGCTGTATGAGCTGTATGCACAGTAGACTATATTTGTAATTCTCTGCGCAGTAGTGGCATCCACATATTGCCAATACATCAAATATGACCACAGCGTCTTTCATGACCTACCTTAAGAGTCAATCTAGTTTGTGTGACCTGTAACGTAAACAAGCTATAATAATGCAAATAATAATAATGAGGTAAAAATGCAGCAATACAACACTTTTATCACCAAATGTCAAATTAAACAAAATAAAATGTACTGAGATGGATCTGCTCTAATAATTTTAATGTAAGATTTAAACTGATTAAAATAATTGCTGTATTGTAAATTTATTTACTTAACTCAAAATAAAATCATATTATGCTCTTTTTCGTATTTTATTAATTTGCAATTTATTATTGTAGTGCTAGCTCGGTAAAACAATCAACTCTATTCCCAGGTGTGAATTCCTAATAATTTGTGAATTTTTATTTAAACTGGTGCGCCACTGTGCACCCGAATTAGTTCCAAATACGCAGTCGCTAATGTATGCAATGCTTTCAAAAACACAAACTGATTCGTATTGTGCGGCCAGCATTGTTGATATTAAAAACAAAATTTATGAACATTTGATGAGGTATTTATTTAAATCGTAGTGCTTTGGCTTTATCAGTTGTTTTCAGACATTAATTTGTATGTGACGTCAGAAGGGACGCCCTTTGATTTTCATTCCATTGTTAACCTCCGCCTAATCTCAAAACTGGACTCTGGTTAATAATTTGAAAAGCGCTTTCGCTGGACGCTTAAAGACGCTTGAATCTTGTTCAGTACGGTATTGTCTCGCATACACACAAATTTAGCACACACTGATATTTAGCTTATTACAGTACCCTAAGATTTGAGGTGTTCAGTGATCGGAAAGGGGCCCCGCTAGTATCTTCTTTTGCAACGGTTTCCCCAGGTGGTTGTGTTGATGGTCGGTGTCCTGCACTCCTGCCTGATGCGTCGCAGTGGAAAACGCTGGCTCTGGACCCTATTTTTGGCTGCAATTCTGGTTCGTAATTTGGAAGTGGCTTGCTACCTCAGCCCTCGGAAATGCTCTTGGTGAAATAATTTTGTTTTGGTGCGGAAATTCACATTCACATATGAACTAGACCACTTGCTTAACACGATGATATAATTTTTGTAGATAAAAATGATTATTTATTAGGTACACACTTCAATTAAATATGGAGCACAAATCTACATGTCAATCTTATATTTTATTCAATTGTTATCTGATGATGTCGGCTATAAACAAATGCTATAATACTATACAAACGGAAATTAGCCATGTTCAAATCAATTACATTTAGAAATAAATTTACTTTCAAATTATTAAATTTTAAACATTTCTTATATCTAATATATTGTCTACATTTTTAAATGTCAAAATGTCTCTTTGCGCCACCACACGTTTTATTATTTGCTTTGCTCTGTTCACTCGGGTAACTGCACTGATCCTTTTAGAGTTCACTTCATAAATGCTTTCGATGTCCATCTGTCTGCTTTTTAGTCGTTTTTTCCCTGTCTTGCTGTTTGCTTTTCACTTGCTTTATAATGTCTTATCTACTTCTCACATTATTTGCTATTTTCTGCCTTTATGCTTGCCTTCTTAATTGCTCGTTGCAAAATTATTATTTTTCTGGCTTCCTATACCTTTTTAGATTGGTTACAATTTGACCTACTTAGCTATATTGAAATCTACGCTTCATTGACCTGCACATAGCAAACCTTTTTGTGATTATCTATTTCTTTTTGTTTGGCTATTCATTCTGCCCAAACCTAATATTTAATTAATTTGAAATTCGACTTCAACCCTCTGAAAAGCAAGCGTTGCCTTTTGCGTTCCTTACTCAATTTATTTATTAATACTGGCATCTCTTTTCCAATGCATTTACTAAATGACATTTAAGCTTAGTATTGCAGTTACATAAAACACCCCAACTCTGTGCTTAATGACTTGTTTTCTGAAACTGTACTGCACGCAAAGTCGGGCCTTGGGCCTAAGACCATTGAACTACATACATTTTTCATGGCCTAGCAATTATTATTGTATTTCGCTCACGGGCATACTACAAAACATAATTTTGTTATTATTGATAAAAACTCCCACACAAAAAAGTTGGGGCACTATTTTCCTTAGCTCCCCCCAGTTTTACCCGTCTATGTGTATTTTGCATCGCCAAGAGTAACTTTATCTTTTTAGGTAGAAGAAGTTTAGTAGGTGTTCAAAGTTTGAAATAATTATCTCTGAACGTTTCGAAAATATTAAACAAAAACGATTCTCAGCACTACACTTTTAACACCCTGTATTTGGAAAACCAAGAAGACTATACTAAGGAGACGCAACTCCCGTTTCGAAGCTGACCGCTAAAAGTTGACAAATATGGCGGTCGTCGTGTACTGCAGGGACGGCCATAATCAAGTACCCGATTTTAGGTAGCGGCCGTGTACAATGCAAGGAAATAAAAAGCAAAAAAATATGGGTAGGACATTTATTTGTATTTAAAGTTTAAGCCTAAACTCGATTAAAGATGATGTCAGTCAAATGACCGCCTCTAACTGTGATGCACATCTCAGCTCTTTTTACGGTATGTTCCATAACTCGAGTCAAGTCATTTGGCGTTAGATCCGCTATTTCTTGACGGATATTATGTTTCAGCTGCTGTAGCGTCTGAGGGTTATTGGCGTATACCTTTCCTTTGAGATAGCCCCATAAGAAGAAATCAGCAACCGAAAGATCTGGCGATCTCGAATGCCACGCTAAGTCGCCAAATCAAGAAATTAATCGCGCAGGGAACATGTTGCGCAACATGACCATTGTCTCTCTGGATGTGTGCGCAGTCGCACCGTCCTGTTGCAACCACATATCCTCCAGTCCTAGGACTTCCAACTGAGGTGACAAAAAGTTATTCAGCATTGCTCTACAGCGCTCTCCGTTGACAGTAACAGCAGTGCCTTCATCGTCCTCAAAGAAATATGGACCAATTACACCTTGGGCAAAGACGCCGCACCAAACAGTGATTCGTGAAGGGTGTAGTGGTCTTTCCTGAAGAATACGAGGGTCTTCTGTACCCCAGTAGCGGTAATTCTGCTTATTTACAAATCCACTTAAGTGAAAATGAGCTTCGTCGGTCATAATTAGTTTATGTGGAAAATCGTCAATATTGTCGTTAAGGTTTAGGAGACTGTGACAGTATTGAAGGCGTTGTTGATGGTCTCTGGGAAGAAGCTGCTGTGCCACCTGGATTTTGTATGGAAATGCGTGCAAATCTAACTTCAAAATTCGCCTCAGGGACGTCCGAGACATGCCCAACACTGTGGCGCGTCTTTCTGTCGACGTTCTTGGATCTTCTGCAATGCTTTCTCTTACACGCCGAATATTTTCAATTGAGCGTCCTGTTCGTGGTTGTCCAATATGCTTTGCATCAGCCGTTGTCCCACTACGCCGAAATTGTTGACATAAACGGCGTATTGTCTTTCCAGTTGAAGCAGGACGGTGAGGATAATTTCGGCGAAAATTTCGCTGTGTTGAAATAACCGATTAATTGATTTTAATAAATAAAATTACTATTTCTTCACGTTCCTCTAGTGTGTATCGATTCATAATAAAACTTGAATATGTGCACTGGAGAAATGTCAAAAGTAAACTAACAAAAGCTGTCAGATAAAACAATTACGAACGCTTCAAATCGGGTACCTACTATGCATCCGACGAAAGAAGATCCCTGGTCATCAATGCTGTCTGTGTGGTATAAGATTAAAAAATTCCTAGTCAAATCAGCATCCATAATTTGACAATTAATTGAGGTTGACAGAGTTGTCATATAATATACTTTTTGAGGTTAGGTATGCGGTTCTAGCTTTTATTTGGCTTTTAATTAAAACTAAAGACACAGGATTCTTTAACAATACATATTTCATTTTTATTATTTAACAAATTAAATGGTTTTGACACAATAAGAATGGGTGAAGAGCAAGAAAATTATGGGCAAGAAAGTAGAAGAAAACCTAATTGAAAAAGGAATGACTTGGAGTGAAGGGAAAAGACCGCCAAAAATCAAAAAAGAATGGGCAAGGCGTTTATACGATGTATAAGGGAATGAAGTTATTTTAATTATTGGTAGAAAATGTAAATTCTGTTATTTTAGTTAAGTTGTAGTTATTTGGTTATCTATTTATACGTTGCACCTAACGGTAGAGGTTTTTGATATTTTGATAATATACATATTATATAAATTAACTAATAAAATACTATTTACTATTATATAATAAAATACAATGGTAAATACAGTTTGGAAGTTTTTACACTTAAAATACCATGGTCCAATCAGATATATTATCAAGCACCTAATTAGAATTAACATTGATATCACAACAGAACAAGGATAGAAAATTTTTAGGACAACAAGTTACAAATCAGTATATGCATATGGGATACTGAAACGTACAGGAATTGAACGCAAAAAAAATTAAGTATTCGATGAGATCTGAAATCTGCTTGTTAATTGCGAAGGGTGGGTTCTACGGTCTCTGCCAGTTTGGTTATAATAGTAGGAATCATTTTATTTATCATATTAACAATTTCCCTTGCCATTTTAGGCACTCACCAAGATCACCCTTCTTTAGGAGTTTGATAATCAGACCGTCCTTCCACTCTGTAGGTATTGTTTCGTTGAATCTGAATAGCTCAGGTGGTATACTATCTGTTCCGACTGTTTTCAAAGCTTTAGCTGGTTAATTTCTTTCTTAATTTCTTCGACAGTGGGTTCATTTGAAGAATTCCTTAGATGTTGGTGTACAGCTCTTTGCTCACGATTGGTTCTCGTGCGTTGTTGAATTTCCCTGCTACGTGTGCTAGATGGGGAGGTAATCTATCCATTGCCTTTATCGCCTCTTGTAGCTCTCTTAGCTGTGGTGCTGGCCTCTCTGTATTCTTGTCTTAATCTTGCTAGCTACTAGTTGTGCCCTGTAGCCTTTCTTCCTTTAACGTTTTTCCATGTTTTAATCTTAGACAATGTGTCTTCAGATTGTGCTTGAGTCTGGTGCTGGGTCTGTCATCGGTAGCCTCCGGACATGCCTCGGGTTACACCGGATGAATGCGGCATTTGCTCCGCATCTTATGTTAAGGCTATTTCGCCTTTATTTGGTCATCAAAGCTTCGTTAAGTAAAAAACAGGATAGTAGGTAAGGTTGACATTTGCGTAAGAGGGACTAGGTGTTGCGCTTTAGTATCCCATTTTTAAACCCTTGCGATGCAATACTCTTATCAAAAGAGAATCTCTAAACACAGAAGACGCAAACTGGCGATATTTGCATTTTCAACTAATGATCTACGATTGTTGTCTTTGAGAAATTTAAACCCAAGGTCATGCAGAACAACGTTTAAACTGCTTCTGCCTATTAGAATGTGATACTCTTTAAGTTCATCATTTAAAGATTTGAGAGTAACGTGTTTTTCTGGAATAAATATAAAAATTCACATTTATAAAATCAAATAAACTTGATAAGTACGCTTTACTTTCACTGTACATCTTATATACAGTTTCCTCGATGACCAGTTAAAAGACTCTGGCAGGTCTGCAGTTTTCTATTTCTTTTTTTACGAGAACTAAATAAAACTGGTTGGTTGCTACTACGAGCCTTGATCCTTTTCACAGTAGCAATGCCTATCCCTAAAGCCTCAGCTGCTCGCTGCAATAAACAAGTAATTGTACAATAAAATCGTAAGCAATTAATTAACGTGCCATACCTCTTGCACACAAGATAAAGGAAGTAAATGCCCACCATTTTCTTTTTCCTTCTCAAAATAGCTTAACAGATTCAGCAACAATTGTTGAGACTGCGAACGCAAAGTCTTGCCTTGCACTGACGTACGTTTTATTAGTTCTGACAAGAACTGCTGCTTATTGTTGGCCAAAACTGTCAAAAAACGTTTGTACGGGAAAACTAACCTCGAAAAATGTGAAGGACAAGTCAGATGTTCATCATATGTTTGTGGACGCATACAACGTTGCCTATACTTACGGATCATTTTACAAAAATCTGTAAAAAATCTTAAATTGTTCGTAAAATTAATCTCATTTATCTGTAATTTCTGATTTAACCACACTCAATTTTTTCAAAATAATTTTGCCGATATATCTAGTTTATTTACTGTTTACTGATAATATCTTTATTTAGTCAACGGATTTATTATTAACGTCGGCAACACTATATTTTACAAACGCATACCGCGCTAGTCAAATCCACTCCCAAAGACCCAGAGACGTGCTAATGTTATGCTATCCTTGTCGCACTCGCAAATAATGAGAGTGAAGCATACAAAAACGATTTCTGTGCTAACTTCGTGTAACGATGACGCAGGGATCATCTTTGGCTGGATCCATAGTACTTTTTCAAAATAGTTTTCAGTAAATCTAGCAACAAACTACGCAATTTCTATAGGAACAGACAACTAATATTGACTTTTTCTAATAAAATAGTATATTGTAAACCTAGGCGGTAAAGTGATTATTTTCCAGGCTGAAAGAAGAAATGGACAGGCGAGCTTTAGCGAGCCTGGACACTTCTTGAAGCCTGGAAAATCACTTTACCGTCTATGGTTTACACATTATTTTTCATCCTACAACACCATCCTGCAATAATTTTTTCAACATAGCTCTCATACAGGTTATTATTTTGAAATTGACAGAGCTGTCAACAATAATAAAACAATGTGCAAATGTTGGCAAATCGAATAGCGTTTGTAACTGCAGCGCCATCTACCCACAGTTAGATATAAGCTTCTACAGAAATCTATCTGATGTTTATTTTATAATAATAATAATAATAATAATAATGGTCGTTTATTGAAGGAGATCTGTACTATCTCAAAATATAAATACATTAAAATATTTTAACAAAATACATATTTTTTTTTTTTTTACAAAATAACAAAATAACAATATTTTTTGGAAGTAGGTCACAGCCACCTTCAAAAGGGCGAAGTTCAGATTTATGAAAAAGCAAATTTTCATAATCTGCTCTTACACTTAACCCTATTGCTTCGTTTACTAAAAATACGTCTTGAGAGGATATGAAAAAATAACATTTAAATTGAATTTTTAAGTAAATTTAAAATATAAAAAAGTTAATTTAGTGACGTGCAAATACGAATGAGAATGTTTGTGTAATGCGTAATAAGAATTAACTGTATAAATTTAACTATGATGAGAAGAGATTATAAGAAAACAAAAAGAACCAAAAACATTATTTTTGATTTTTATAAATAAGGCTAGTAAGCTGGTGTCTGAATGTGGAAACTTCGGAAATTCCGGCAAGGTGTTGTAAACATTACTGATGGTATATGAAAACGATTTTTCAAATAAATGAGATTTATGGATTGGAGGTGTGATAATGCTTTTTTTTCTTACATTCACTTTGTGAACATTGTATCTAAATTTTACTTTATTAAACAGGTAAGTTGGTTGCTTAGTAACTATAACTTTATGAAACAGAACTGAGGAATGCAACATTCTTCTATTATACATATTAAGCCATTTAGCTTCAGTTAATGTATGAGAGATGCGATTAAACTTTTTGATACCATATACAAGCCGAAGACAAGAGTTCTGCATTCGTTGAACTCTTTTCACATCATAGCTATCTATGCACGGTCCGTACACAACATCACAATGATTAAAATGGGACAAAACAAGAGATTCACATAACAGTATCTTTAATTTTCTAGTTAAACAAAATCTTTGATTAAATATCAACTTCAAATTAATATAAGCTTTACGTAATAAATGACTAATATGTTGAGAAAATTTTAAATCTTCATCTAAGATCAGACCAAGATTTTTTGCACTTTCTTTTACAAGCAAAACCTCATCTCCAACCTTAACAATCACGTCCTGTTTAATTAAATTTCTAGCTTTACGTTGGCCAAATACCATAACCACGGATTTTTCTGCGTTAATTTTTAGACAATGTTTTTCAGATATTTCAACAAGATCATCAATATCGGATTTAATGAAATTAATAGTTTGCGCAACATCTTCAGGTTTAAAATCGATTTGAAGTTGTGTATCGTCGGCATATAGGTGATACTTGTAGTGCTTAACATAATTTCGGAAATTGCATGTGTACAGTGAGTAGAGTAAAGGTCCTAGATTTGAACCTTGAGGCACGCCAGCCATAATTGGTAAAGGAAATGAGGTTTCCCCATTTAAAATGACTTTCTGAAAACGATTTGTAAGGTACGACCGCATGAGTTCCACAGCGCCGGCAGCAAAACCAATAAACCGCAAGATACTGAACAAAATTTTATGGGAAATAGTGTCAAATGCTTTTGAATAGTCTAACATGACTAAAACGGATGTTCTGTCTTTATCAGCAGCAGACAGTATATCATCAGTTATGTTCAGGAGAGCAGTAGCACAGCTGTACCCCTTTCTAAAACCTGATTGTGTTTCGGGTAAGATATTATGAAGCGCAATGTAAGTTGTTATTTGTGCTACCATTATTTTTTCTAAAATTTTAGACATAACTGGCAATATACTGATAGGACGAAGGTCCTTAAACAGTTTAGGTTCATTGATCTTAGGTAACGGAATGACATCAGCGGTCTTCCATTTATCAGGAAACACAGAAGATAACAAACAACAATTAATTATGTGAGTAATAATAGGCAAGATAGTAGGAAAACACATTCTAAGCATTGACACACTTATACCGTCACAGCCAACCGCATTCGTTTTAATACCGAATATTATACTTGATATTTCATTTTCATCAGACAGTTTGAAGCAAAACAAGGACTCAAACGGTTTTAGGAATGAATGATTGTAGTAATCTTCTAATTCTATGTTACCAGAAATAGATGGCCTGCCGGCACTTAAAAAAGTATCATTGATTTTATTAACATCATTAAGATGAGGTGGAATAGTATTGTTATTGGATTTCTTTGAGTGATATATATTTAATGATCTGAGTTCCTTCCACATAGTCTTAGAATCATTTCGGGCTCGATATTCTAAATAAGCTTCTTTTTCTTTTCTAATCGCAAACGTTGTAAAATTCCGTAAAGATTTGTAATATTCCCAAGAGCCACTAGTCCTAAGCCTTTTAAATCGTTTAAAAGCAGCATCTCTTAAAGCCATCATTAGTCTAATGTTATCAGTAAGCCATGGTGCTTTAGGTTTTGTTATCTTTACCGTTTTTACAGGAGCATGCCGGTTAAACAGAGTTAACATATTATTAGTAAAATATGTAACTTTATCATTTATATCTACGATGTTGTAAATATTTTGCCATTGTATTTGCTGTAAGTCATTTCTAAAATCATTACTGTCGAAAGATCGAAAGTCTCTAAACGTAAATAAATGTGGATTAACACGTACATTTGTATTTATTGGATAGTGACAATATATTAAAGAATGATCAGATATATGATGCATATTTATAACACCTGTATTTTTTACTTCTATATCTGAGCCAACAATTATAAAATCAATTAATGTGGCGGTGGTGGCTGTAACTCGAGTGGGTTCTAGTATAATTTGCTTGAGCCCCATTGCATCCAAGGCAGAATAAAATTGTACACATGCAACCTCATGAAATTTAAGGAGATTTAAATTAAAATCGCCCATGCACACTATTTCGTCACATGAAGATAAAATTAAAGAAACAGAGTCTTGGAAAGCATTTAAAAAATCAGAATGCGAGTACTCTTGCCTCCTATATACGGTACCAACCCTTATTCTAATACTAGCAATTTTAATGCTGACCCAAATCTGTTCTAAAGCAATACTATTGCTTGGCGTTTGAAGTAAGACAGAAGAATAATTATTTTTAATATACATACCAACACCTCCTCCCCATGTAGTAGTAACACGGTCTTCACGTAGAAAGTTATACCCTTCGATGTTTACAGCTTCATTCGGAATATGAGGGAAAAGCCTCGTTTCAGACACTCCTACTATATCGTAGCCATCATTCAGTATCAGAGATTTAAATTCTGCAAAATTAGTTAAAAGAGATCGTACGTTTAAATGAGCTATCTTAATGGTGTTAATCATGTAAGTATCTAGATAAATAAGTAAATAGACAAGCTGTAGGAAAGATACTCCTACCAATTGAAGATGACTGTGGCTCGTTTAGTAGCTCGTAGCAATCTTCCATATGAGAAAAATAATATAATTTTAGATATGTATAAATTTTCCCACAAAGTAACAATAATAAGAAAAAAAACCTTTCACCCACAAAACCTAGATTCTTTATCATAAAGCAACTTAAAATTATTTTCAAATTAGTCACACAGATAAAAAATAATGGTATGCAAACTAAACTAAATTTTACATCACATTTCGTACTGAAAATTAAATTGGCTCATTAAATAATAGCAACATATTGATCATTCACATCAGAAATACAATATAATTTCAAATCTACATTCTTCAAAAAGTAACCATAAAAAGAAGACCTCTGAAACACGGAACCTAGATTCATTATGATAAAGTAACTTAAAAATATATTAAGCTCAGCTTCCTTAAATTCTAATAATAATTGCAAAGCGTGAGAGTTCACAAAATTGAAAATCGTAAAACTAATGTACATCAGTAAAATCGGAAGTGGAATTTATTACGTATACCCGAGTATTTTCACTTTTCCGCATCATGATCTTGCCATTTTTAACCCACAAAAATCGAATACCATTAGACTTTTTAAACTCACGACACTGGTTAAACAATTTTCTGTACTCAGGAGATAGAAACTCGTTGATGTAGATGGGATTAGATATTCCAGAGGATGGGTCCAGATCCTTAGTGGAGAAAGTGCGTTTGATTTTCCTCGCGTTCAAAAATTCTTCTTTATAGATGCGACTAAGAAATTTCAAAATAATACATCGTGGTTCAAGAGGCCTCGATTGATTAGGAGCTAATCTGTGACATGCATCGATCATAGTTTTATCGATAGGAAAGTTCAGCGCACGGCCAATAATACCTATTGTGGCCAACACATTTTCATCCCGCGGCTCCGGTACTCCTCTGATTTCTACACAATTCAAACGGCTGTATTGTTCCAGGTGATTAATTCTTTGTTTGAAATCAGAATTTTCTTTCTTTAGATTTACATTGTCAGAATTTAATTTGTCCATCACAGAAAAACATTCATCCAGTCGTTTATCTTTTTCGCATAATAGTTTTTTTAAATCTCGTAGTTGATCGTGATAATAATCTAAGGATTGTTGGAATGCATCCAGCTTATCAGACAACAACTTGTTCTCTTCTTTAACTGCCTCCTTAACCGCACGTGTTATGATTGATAACATATCTGCATTGACAGTGCTCGAGGTTTGTATATGCGACTGAGTATCAGCACTTGCCTTCGTTTTACACTTTCCACATCTCCATGCTAATTTCGCCTCAATGCTAAGTTTGCGAAAGGATGTTTCTCGCACACCACTGCATAAGTAATGAATATTACTGTTACAGCCTTCACAATGCACAAAATCAGCCTCCGGTGGCAACTTCTCATCACAGACGTTACACAAAGACATTTTATGTAGGATTAATTTATACTGCACGCATTTATTTTGTAATATATATAATAAACTACAGAGCAAAATTCTCATGCGTCCACACTCGAAGACGGTCGAACTCGTTATATTAAAAATGTAACGAATACATTGCTAAAATTAAGTTTTATTGAGCAAATATTTTTGTAAAAGGGGAATAGCTATTATTTTAAGCAAAAAGATTAATTATAATGCGCTTTTTTTTAAATTTGGTTTGACAGATTATTGCAGCGTCCCCTACTGGAAAACATCGAGTTTTTTTTCTTGCCTAGCCATTGGGAGTTGTTTTGCAGGGCTAGCCTTAGAAACGCACACTTTCTCGTCTCTATAGAGATGGTAAACTTCGATTTTCTAATCAAGTAGGATGAAAAACACATTTGTTTAATATATTCAGCCATAATACCACAAGTGGTATGATTATCATCGGTGATATTTTCGAATTGAAACCGAGGTGCGAACTCAACGAGTCCGATGGACAAATTTTGTTTTGTATCACCGCTGTGGTACACATGTATCCAAGGGTTTTTATGCTTCCAGTTGGTTTAAAAAAGGTCACGTGATTGTGTTCTCAGTAATAATACCACGAGATGACTGTGAATTATCAAAAATACTTTTGCTTTCTCACCAAACGGGATGCTTAGAAACAACACGAGCCGAAGACGAGTGGTGTTTCTACAAAGCAACCCGTTGAGTGTATAAGCAAAAGTATTTGATAATTCGTATAGTCGTCGAGTGAGTATTCGATTAGGTTATACCCTGAATATTAATAAGGGAATTACTCTAAAAATGTATTTAATGCGTATCCTAGAAAACTTGTTAGAAATGGCATGACATTGACAGCTGACAGCTTAAAATTGAAAACACCAAAACGATAACACCACAGTGTTTTCACTTATTAATACATGGCCTGAATAGGGATTTTGTGATTATGAATGGTATAATCAGTAATTGGTCGAGAAACATAAAATTCTGAATTTTTATTGGTCACTTTTTGACAGATGACAGGTGAATGGAATAGTCAATAAATAACTGAAAAGCTTAAATTTTGTATTGACAGCCGTGAAAAGTAATAGTGATACACAGTGACCGCCTCTGATTCGTGTTATACGTTTGGCAGTACTGAGGTGTATTGTCAGTCTGTGTCAAATTCGAGGTTAGTAGGTTAGGTTTTGTTTGTTATTTGACACAGACTGACGCACAACTTAACCTGTAAATCTCGAATTTGCCGTAGCTTGACAGTGCTACCAACAATACAGTAGTGAGTGACATAAATAGATAAAATCCCTATTTTATGCTTCTGAAATGAATAGTTTAACTACAACTTTAATCGTAAGAATTGAATAAAAATACTAGGTATATCACCATAATCGTAGCTATCATGTTATTATGTAAAAAAATGTTTTTTTTGTATTCGCTCCCCAAACTGGTTACTTTGGAAACTGTCTAGGATCCTCAAAATGGCAGTTTAGAGGCCTTGTACTTAAAGTCGTCATGGCAATATTTTAGCGGACTCAAACATTAGTTACCATGACGACTTTAAGTACAAGACCTCTAAATGGCCATTTTGAGGATCCTAGACAGTTTCCAAAGTAACCAGTTTGGGGAGCGAAAAATACATTTTCGCGCGGCCTCCTAATATAATGCCGCGTTAATGGTAATTGAAACTTCATATTATAATGTTTGGAGAGCTCAAATGGCTTTAGAGGACTCATCTTCATATTACGGACACGGCTGCGCTTCGCTCCGCCTCGTCCGGAAACATTACGACTCGTCCCCTAAAGCCTTGCTTTGAGGACTAGTTACATAAAGTACTATTATCTACGACCACTACTAAAAGTAGTCCTTTTAGCGCTAGCCTGTTTCACTAAAAGTGACGTTTTCTAGTTTAGCGTGGTTAAAGAAATCAGCTGTTAACTTTAAGCGCATCTGTGGTATGAAGTGAAGTGGGGTTATAAAACTACAATTTCGAACTGGAAGTGAAGTTGTAAAGTTATTCTAGTTACTTCTTGCATTACAGGTAAAGGGTTTTTGAAATAATTAAAGCGTTATGTAATGAATAAAGTCAGTTCTGTAGTATTAATAATTACATTTCGTAACTAACCTTGACAGTACTGGCTGCGCAAACATTCGTCCGCGCGCCAAGGCTTACTGTTTATTATGACATAAATTATAAGTGTGGTAGATGCAAACCTTTGTTAAATCAATATTCATGGATTAATAACAGTAAAATTAAGGTCGTAGTCAACTTTTAGCACTTGTTGCATAAATAGCTATTACATACTAGCAACATGATATTGTACATATTCGCCATACGAACAAAATATGAAAAGCTACTCATAACTCCCAAGGGACTTGTTAAATTATTTATTTGTTCCTCACTTGTAAACATCAATTTATCAAGTCACTGTATTCACCTTGAAAAGGTTTCTTAACTGGCTAGCCAGTAAAAAATTTACTGGCTAGCCAGTTATATTTTACAAGCCTGCTCATAGATAAATGATAGCGTGCAAAGCCACAGTTTTCTTCCTTAGTATGTGTCATATTGATGAATTTAGTTGCTTGTCAGTTTGACATTTTAAATAAATAGTAAATTTCTAGTTATTTAGAAGTGAGAAACAAATAAAATATTCAACAAAACACACCAGGTAACCATTTTTACTGAATCAAGGATATGACAGGCTCGCCTAACGGTTCGCCAGTCATCCCAATCCTATCGCCAGTAAAAACTGTTTTACCTGGCTTGTAATGTTAAATACTATTCTCCCTCAAACTCATGGTAACAATGCAACTACAATAACGTCTTAGTAACCATACAATGAGGCAATCCTTGATGTTACTTACATATTCAAATTTTAAATGTCATTATGACATTTTAAAATGTCATACTATTTTTACGAATATGCTAGTAGATAAAATATTGTATGCACCACGAGAGATATTCATGTTCTTTACCTTCGGTTGACTTAATTGATTCATTCATAATAGATATTTATCCATTAAGGGAGATATGAATATGTTTTTTCCCTGAGGTTGACATGTGTTACAGACTGAGGGCCTCCGGCCCGAGGTCTGTAAGTCAACCGAAGGTAAAGAACATGAATATCTCCCGTGGTGCAAACAATACTTTATCTACTAGCATATTCGTAAAAATAGTATGAAATTTCAAAATGTCATAATGACATTTAAAATTAGAATATGTAAGTAACATCAAGGATTGCCTCGTTGTATAGTTGCTAAGACGTTAATTGTAGTTGCATTGTTACCATGAGTTTGAGGGAGAAATAATTTGACCAGTCCCTTGGAAGTTATGAGTAGCTTTTCATATTTTCTTTCTATGACAAAAATGTACAATATCATGTTGCTAGTAAAGGGTGTTCATTAATTATTCCGGTCCTGACGGAAAATCTAACCTGCTAACCTCGAATTTGACATAATTGTGAGCTCTTGTCATAATGACTTACAGTGCCACCAACATATTATTCATACAACAAATATTTCAAAGGCAACTTGACCGGAATAATTAATGAACATAAATATCTATTTCACTTCTGAGAACAAAACACGGTTTCTACGATACCAAAATCGTGAGAGAAATAATGAATTACTCCCTAGAGAGGAGAAATGTCCCTAGGGAGTTTTCATTATGACTGAGCAACAAGAGCTCACAATTATTATGTCAAATTCGAGATTATCAGGTTAGGTTTCGGGTCAGTTTTGACACAAACTGACGCAAAACCTAACCTGCTAACCTCGAATTTGACATCATTGTGAGCTCTTGCCATAATGACTTATAGTGCCACCATTAAAATTTACCATAGGCTACTAATTTTAAAATAATTGTAACTAAAATGTCAATAAATGACGTTTAAAAAATACAGGTTTTTCGTTTTAAATCTTCCTGCAACGTGAAAAAAATAGTATATGCAACTCGGAGAGAATGCTATTTTGCTTCAGTGCAATTTCTCTCCTTAATTGCATAATCTACTATTATTAATATTTGACAGGAAAAGTGACGCTTTAGTTTCAAGTGTCAGTAAAACCAAACTTTCAATGCCAATCGGTAAAAAATATGGTTTGCAAGTTAGTCAGATCTTTAAATTTGATTTTATTAATTGTTATTGAACATGTAAGCATTACATCATTGCGATCATGCAACTTTGCAGAAAAATGATACTCAACTACTGTAAGGAAATACAGAATAATCTTCATTCCAAGAAGCTCATGCAATCTATTTCTGCCACCCCAGATGCAGTTTTTACAAAATATACGATACATTAGAATATTTCAACAATGTCTAAAGGAACAAGGGATGTTTTGGGAAAAATTCCACATATGTAGTAAGTACAACTATCGAAACACTTCTAAATTTCGCTCTATTAATACGGTCGTAAGAAAATTGTGCAATTTTGCAAATTTTAAAAGAATCTACATCAATGTAGAATGTAGCTCTAATTTTAAAACACTGGGGATATACTATGAAGATATTAAATAGGGAAGAATACAAGGAGGTGTTCAAAGACGTTATAGCAAAATATGCACCAAACTATTTGTTCCGTCTGTTTTATATTTCATATGTAGGATAGAATACAATCTAGTTTTTCGAAAAGCGGTCCAGAAGATATTCCCAAAAATACGGCGAGAGTAAATAGTTTGAAGGTAATTCGTCCAGTTAGACTTCTTAGAAAGTTACTGTCAAAAAGAAGAACTAATGCAACTTCAGACAGATTAGTTGTCACCCACGCTCTTATTGGCCGTAATTCAATGTGAAAGTGGAAGAAAGGGGCAGCTACACAATCGCAGATACTAAAGTTGCAAAAAATGCAAAGAAGACCAGTACCTAACTGATAAAAATAACTGCAGTACCAATTCATGGAAACCCTGTCTTTAAATTGGTATTGAAAAATATCAGGCGTTGATTCAGCCAACCAAGTACACAATTTTTCTACTGGAACCTCAACATTTAGTGAAGCAGAAGAAAAGCAACAATATCAACTTCTATTGCTTACTATTACTGATTTTGTGACTACCAGTTGCAACTACAAACAATAAAAGCCGTAATATTGTGGAAGAATAATAGTCTGGCAGTAAACATCCCTCGTACAACGACTACATTAGTAGTTGATAATGTTGCTTTAAAGCCATAATAATTATGCTCTTACTCAAATAGTTGCTATGCAAAATTTTGTCAATAACTTAGCTGTCACTATTTTATTCAATTCAATTCGTAGTACTCAGAATATAACTTATGGTAATAAAAAATAAAATGATAATTACAACTTATCCTCAAAAAACGTCGGGCGGGTGTAATGAAAATTATGCAGGGGTGGAGGGTTATACTGACAAGCATAAGACCACATTTTTGCTTCTTCGAGATGGTCGTTCTCACTCATGCACTAACATGCTGTAAATAAACATGCAACATTAATAACAACAAAGCGAGATGCCGATTTTCACAGAAACGCACTAATTCTTAGTAATCGTCCATGCAAGCGAAATATACAAATAAAACTAGGACGCAGATGCTAAGGGGGAACCGGAAAGGCGTTATCGCCGGCGCATATTAAAATTATGATAAGGTACTTGTTGGAATTAATTAACGCACGGTAGAAATTCATATACGTAGTATAACCAGGGCAATAATTTCTACTCTACACATAATCGTTTTTAGGCTTTCATTATTATATTAATATCGCATTTTGCAGAAACAGCCAGCTAATACCTATCATACAAACGTCATATTTATGCATGGTAAAATTGTGTGAGCTTAGACAAGCTAAAATTTATTAAGTTAAAGGGAACGTACAGTTTGTCTTCTTCTAAGAAATAGTCGTCATCGTAATCCAGCATTATAATGTCACTTTATCTTAATTTTTTCTAAACAATTAATGGGTTTAAGCTAGGCAACAACACCGGTGACATATTTCGGTAATAAATGGCGCCCTGTCGTGGACGTCGCGACGATAGCACCGTTCGATAGCGACTACAAACCGGCGGCAATTGATGGCCGTGGCGCCATCTATGCGTGGCCAAAGTGCTTAACTAGCGGTTTCTGTAAATTCTCGTAACGGAACATTTACTGCTTACTAAAACTCGAAACATTTGTATATATTTGGAACGTCGAACATCATATTTTCCTTTATTTTTATGGTAGTTGGAAAACATAATCTACTGAAAAATGTTTACAACTTTGTACATACACTAACGGAGTAACAGTTGCAACTGATTTAACTCATTCATTACATGTGTGCTGAAAATGATAATCACATATATTTAGTAGTAATATATATATGGATAATCACCTTTAGGAATACATGGTGGGTTGGTATTAACAAATGCACTGAGGCAGAAGCTAATTTTGTTGCTGTTTCATAAGCGGCTTCTACACGTTTAAATATTATATAGTATGATCAAAAATTATTTTCATGTAGTATAACTATGAAAAGGAACATGGAACAGGTCCCAATTTATTAATACAACTATAAGCCACTTAAAAATCAACCCTGTAGTGGTCGCGCCCAGTTTCATGACACGGCTAGTCCCGCCAAGTCTCTTAGACCCAAAAATTAAGAACCATTTATATGACAATAAATTTTAATATGAGATGTTTATTTACTATTACTAAGATTTTCAGTTATATTTCAGTTACTGCTAACATTAAAAAATCTTATTCTATATATTGTTTTCTATTTTTTAAAGGTTTTTGTAGATCATGCTAATTTCATAATAGTAAACACAACTACTTCTTCTCTACTTAGATGGATTTCCGGTGGATAACTGTTGAGTAGTGATTGCCAATGTAATTAGTCATTTGTTGGAATCAAAGTTAATTCTTGTATATATTGACGTCTTGGTATACTAACGTCGATGTTGTTTGCAAAATAAATTATTTGTGAGTTCATTGCAGCTACATTCAATGTAAAAACAATCAAGAAGACAAAAAAATGTCACAAACGTAAATGGTCGCGCTAAGTCTCACAGACTTTTTCCCAAATAACTCACGAACACTAACAACTGTGCTTATGCCGATTATTGGGAAGCAAATAAATTTAAAAATTTGAAGATATCTAGACGCACAACCCTTTTACACCACCTTTAACAAATTCCCACTCAATAACGTATTCATCGGGTCTGTGAGACTTGGCGCGACCACTGCAGGGTTAAATGTAAAAGTAATTGCATTCATAAATTAAGAACTCTTCCATACCCATACTAGATGAAAATAATTTTTGATCATACTTGCCTCAAAAATTATTTTCATCTATTATGGCTATGAAATAATTCCTAATTTGTGAATTCAACTATGTACACCATACTTAAAAATCAAATGTCAAGTTTGACATGTAAGTATAAACGTAGTTGCATTCATAAATTAGGAACTATTCCATAGCCATACTAGAAGAAAATAATTTTTGATCATATTTTACTACTCTACTAGAAGTACGATGGTTAATTGTGACATACATATAGGTACTTAATTCACTTTAGATGTCAAGTACCAGTGTCAAAATTAAAATGAAAATCGTACGACACTCATTAATGACCAATAGAGAAATTAGTTCACGAGCCGTATCCAAGACAACAAAAAAATTTCTTGGAAATTTTTTGTAGGTAGACATTACTTCTTTTTAAAGTTTGTGTCGTTACGATTTTCTTACCAAATCTGCATTCGAGCATCAATTCATATCCGGAAATTATTTTTCGTGCATTCAACAACGTCCTAATTTGCCCTCGCGTCCCGCTCAGGCAAATTAATACGACGTTGTTGGAACGCACTAACAAAAAAATTTCCGGAAAGAATTAATGCTCTTATGAGATTATATGTGAAAATCGCCCTTTATTCCTGTATACAGAGAAAATTCATGAACAGCAAACATAAATAAATCAAGGCGAATTTATGATTGCCTAAAATGACACCAAGACCAATGGATGGTCGATCGAGAATACTCTGATATGCGATATTCATCCAGGCGTCGTCTGCATTGATTGTTTAAGTAATTGTTCAACGCAGACGACGGGACGCATCCACGCATAGTGTAATATTTGTAAATGAAAAATGATATCCGCCGCCAAATTTGAAAAAACCGAAAAAATTCGGCACTTCAGATTTTCGCTTATATCTTCTTTTTGGTGCATTTTAGCTACAAAAGAGTTCTACTCCATGTTGTAGACAATAAAATTAGGTTTTAAAATTTCTTTCTAAGACTGATAGTTACGGAGATACGCACTTTAAAAAAAAAATCGCACTTTCCGCAAATTTGTCAAATTTCCAACTTTAGGACGCTGTAATTCAGTTATGGCCTATTCTAGGGAAACAAGTATTTAACAGGAATTTAATTATCTACAAAACGCATGTATATATTTTTTAACCAACCTTACGGAGTGGAGGGTAAAAAAATCAAAAATATTGTTTTATTTTATATTGTGACGCCACATTGTATCTAAAAAAAATCTGGTGTGATACACTCACACAACTTCCTTTTACAGTGATCTTATAATTAGTCAAAAATTTCATTTTTAATTTTTAACCATTTGTTAAAAATTTTCAAAAATTACAAATTCTACAAAAACGGTACAAAATCGAGTGTTAGTTGAAGAGACAAATTTTCTCTAGAATTTTAAGGTGAATTCAAAAATGTAATAATATACCGGGTGTTTTATTAAAAATAGGAGTTAATAAAAAAAATAGAAAAAAAAACAAAGGAAACCCACTTTAGAAGTATTCAACTGGAAAATCACCTATCTCACATCAATACACATTAAAAATGTAAGAAAAATGTAAAATTTAAAAAAAATCGTTAGAGCCGTTTTTGAAAAAATCGAAAAAAACTGAAAAATCACAAGAGTAAACACCTACTTCCGGTTATGCGATTTTCTTCAAAAGCTTGCTGTCTCATCTACATAGTACACAAAACTTATATATGAAGTTTTAATGCCATACCTCTTTTCGTTTTTGAGATATTCTGTTCACAGACACACAGACAGACACACACACACACAGACAGACCAATGAAAAAAAATATGTTTTTTGGGTTCAGGGGACTCTAAAACGTGAAGATCTGTTGAAAATTCAATTTCGAATTTTTGGGGTGAATCCAATACTTCCTTTATAGTAGTAAAAGGAAGTAAAAATCACTAATTTCTTTCCAGTTTTGGCTTGAATTTTGAGTGTATACCAACCCTATTTGAGTTTCTTACATGTTACAGAGCAATGCTAATGAGGCAGGTACTATTTCACTTGAATACCTACTGGTGAGAGGGGATGTTCAATTTCAAATAACCCACCAACACAGCAGATACATTTTTAAAGCTGCATTTATTTAAACAAAGTAAGAAAAAAAGGCAGTAATAATCATACCAAAATCGGTAGTAATTGAACTAAAAACTGAAAAGAAAAGAAATTTACATGCGGTTCGCTCGTTTCGTAGGGGATGAGTTAATGAAGTCCGGGTCTTCATTTTTGTCAAATAGCGAAGTTACTAGATCGGCGTCGTCTTCGTCGTCGACGATGACCTCATTCCTGTTATAACATTCTTGTCCAGCACAGAATTTGCTAAGGGCGGAACAATTGAGGCTCGCGTTTCTACAGCCACACGCCCGCATACAGCCAGTTGTGCATTTGCATGAGATGGTCTTGAGCAGGTTTGGGGGAGCAGCGTCTCTACTCATCCTGATGGGCTCCAGTCCTCGAGCTCTTCTACACCAGCCCCACTCGATCGGGTCTTTGACAATTCCCATCCACTCCATAACCTGGTGGTATATCCTCAGGAAATGGAAATGTGCTACGTCAGTGGTCGGAGGTAGTTTAGCCAGATTGAGTTTGGTGTTACTAGTCTTGAATTTACTGTGGCGAAGGGAGCTCAAAGACTGTTCTCTACTGCCACCATACAGGGATACCAAGATTTTTCCCCCTGCTGCTGAAATTTCTTGGGAAGTGGCTGCAGGGTCCCCGAACCTCTCCGCCTGCTCCAGAAATTATGGGTCTTTCCTAAAAAGTTGGCAGAATTTATTCTTTCCAAACCCAAAAATGTTTGAAGTGGTGTCGCAACACGATATTGTCTGCAGGAGCAAGATACAGCCTTTGGAGTTGCACTTGTAGAAGGGGGCGGAGTAGATTGCGTCTGGAAATTTCCCTCTCGCTGTTTTTTTGAGGTAGACATTGTTGACCGCAGTTGTTGTGCCAGTCAGCAGCACGAGTAGGGCAATGTCTTCCCCGACTATCAACCTGTCAGGATCTTCGGAAGCTTGGTCTGTGACGATGTTTGACGCTTGAATTTCAGTGGAGAGCAGCTTCACGAATCGGTCCTTGTTCCCCTCATTGGCCAGGAACTTATCCTGAGGTGTGGTGTCGACAGTTGTTTTGTCAAACACCACGTCTGATGATGTGTTTACCTTGTACCTTCTTGCTCGTTCAACAGTTTTGGTCCCTTGCTTGCACATCGGTGCCATAGTGACGCTGAACGTACTTGATGTAATCCTGGAAAATCCCTCCCAAGCTCGAGCTTCTGCTCCATACAACCTTGTGGAGAAGGTACCCACCATGAATAACGACCATAGAACGTTGAGGGATTTGGAAGTCTTGTGGAAGTGTTGAGAAAGCCATAACTGAATTCCAGCCTCCTAAAGTATCTCCGTAATTACCAGTCCTAGAAACAAAATTGAAAATAGAAAATTTTATTTTCTACAACATTGAGTAGAACTCTTTTCTAGCTAAAATGCACCAAAAAGAAGATATAAGCGAAAGTCTGAAGAAAGTTCCGATTTTTTTCGGTTTTTTCAACATGGCGGCGGGCGCGGAAGGGAGGAATTGTGCATTTTGCATTTTAAACAATTACTATACATCCTAGACAACATATCAAAAATTTAGAGCTACCGGACTTTTTGTAAAGTAACCCCCCTGGAAACAGCTGAAGCTGGCTAAAGCTAGAGGTAAAACTTCGGGGGCGAAACGGTTCGGGGGCGAGACGGTTAGGGGGCCAAACGGCTGGGGGCAAAACGGCGGGGGCAAAACGGTCGGGGGCGAAACGGCGGGGGCGAAGCGTCCGTAAACCCTATTTACTGGACTAAGGTTAGCAGGTTAGGTTTTGCTTCAGTTTTGACACAGACTGACGCAAAATCTAACCTGATAACCTCGAATTTGACATAGACTGACGCAAAACCTAACTGCTAAAGTGAATGGATGGTATAAGCAAACTGTATCGAGTCCCTGTATATAATATACGTAGTTTGCTATGAGTTTGACAAATAGTCTGATTTGACATATATAAAATAAACAGGTTATCTGGACCTACTATTACAAATAAATGGCCCCCCTAGTTAATAACGTTATTAAAAATTAGATTCATCAAAGAAGGCCTAGAAAAAAGAAAGAGTAGTTTTAATAATGTTGGTACATAGATTTTTACTTCCTTTTACGATAAAGGAAGTATTGGATTCACCCCAAAAATTCGAAATTGAGTTTTCAACAGATCTTCACGTTTTAGAGTCCCCTGATCCCAAAAAACATATTTTTTTTCATTGGTCTGTGTGTCTGTCTGTCTGTCTGTGTGTCTGTGTGTCTGTCTGTCTGTCTGTGAACAGAATATCTCAAAAACGAAAAGAGGTATGGCGTTGAAACTTCATATATAAGTTTTGTGTACTATGTAGATGAGACAGCAAGCTTTTGAAGAAAATCGCATAACCGGAAGTAGGTGTTTACTCTAGTGATTTTTCAGTTTTTTTCAATTTTTTCAAAAACGGCTCTAACGATTTTTTTCAAACTTTACATTTTTATTACATTTTTAATGTGCATTGACGTGAGATAGGTGATTTTCCAGTTGAAAACTTCTAAAGTGGGTTTCTTTTGTTTTTTTTTTCTATTTTTTTTATTAACTCCTATTTTAAACAGAACACCCGGTATATTATTACATTTTTGAATTCTGCTTAAGATTTTAGAGAAAATTTGTCTCTTCAACTAACGCTCTATTTTGTACCGTTTTTGTAGAATTCGTAATTTTTGAAAATTTTTGACAAATGCTTAAAAATTAAAAATTAAATTTTTGACTAACTATAAGATCACTGTAAAAGGAAGTTGTGTGAGTGTATCACACCAAATTTTTAGTTCTTTATTCCACTAAAAAATTATTGTTATTTTGATAGATATGTCATAATTTAATATCGCTTTCTTCATTTTTGCTAATTTAATATCGCTTGCTTCATTTTTGCATTTAAAATATTTCTTGGTTTTCTTTTTTGATTCGATTGTATTGATGATGATAATGATTCCATGTTAAAAAAAGAAATTTGTCAAGAGTTCAAATAAAGAAACTTTCACATTCAAAATTGACATATAACCATAATTTTGAAAAAGTTCAACCAACACGAGGTATAAAAATTTCCTGGCGTTTTAATCACATATCTACCAACATTGTAACACTTTGACAGTTATTATACAAAAAAAAGTACTTTATACCCTGCATGGCTTGAATCTAGTTTAGCGACCAACTCCGATCAACATGTGCTATACACCATTTACTTGACATCTGCACTGTCAGTGTCAAATTTTAAAAAAATGTCTTGACTATACCTCCAAAATAATGTGTTTTTTATTAGACTGTACAGTAATTTAATTGTTAAAATGTGAAAAATAGCAGTGGTGCCAACATACTGGCAGTTTGACAGTGCAGATGTCAAGTAAATGGAGTATAGTATTAACTCAGTTACAAATGTCACTTTATGACTGTCATATCGATTTGAAACGTATCAAATAACTTTTCACAGCGATTTCAGTAATAATTCTGGATTGTAAGTACTAAATTGTGCTAGCATTACATTGTCCACGACAGGTCTGTGCAGATTTGTTGAAACAAACTCATAAAATTTCTACCGAACTTAAAAAAAAACAGTTCCGAAAACTAGTATTGAACACAGTTTTATTACAGTGGACACAATACCACCGTGCACACCGTAAGTAGTAGTCGTTTGTAGCAGTGAATTTGCAAAACTCGATACACATCCAGTGAAAAGAGTTGTCAAATCCAAACTATTAGTTTGTATATTTTAGGTCATGGTTTTGACAGACGGCCAAAAACGGTCCATACTAGCACTTCACAAATAGCCAAAATGTCAATGCTGAATGAGTCTATTCCATGCTAGACGCATTGACACGTTTTTTAGGGCTCTTCGTCACATTGTGGATGTTTATAGGGAAACAGGAAGCGTAGCTTGTAAAGCATGTACTGGTTAGTCAGGAATACGGAACGAAGAAAACATTGAAGCTGTGAGAGCAGTGATCGAAGATCAACCGCACACATCAATTCGACAATTGCATCAACAGGTCGATCTTTCTTACAGTACTTGTCAGCGTATCCTTAAAAAATATTTACAACTTTATCCTTCTAGATCATAGGATGTGACCCCTTGCGATTTCTTTTTGCGGCCGAATCTTAAAAATTCTATTTTTAAAATCCCTATCGTTGATTTTGATGACTTTCGACAGAGGGCAGAGAATCATATTGAAGAAATAAGTAATATTCCTGGGGTGCTAAACAATGTTTTCAATGCAATGAAAAGAAGAGTTAGACTGTGTAGAGATGTCGGCGGTGGCCAAATACAGCATCGTCTTTGATTAATGTTGCATCTAATTGCCTATACCAATTCTCAAAATATGCGCATGTGGAGCACTGAAAATCTACATTACTTCCGTGAAACCGGTTTATGTCGTTTAAAAATTGGAGCATGGATAGCTCTATCCAGAAGGGGAATCATAGGTCCAACCTTCTTTGACGGAAATTTAAACGGAGAAAACTATCGCAACCGTTTATAAACCAATTCCATGACGATGAAATTAAAAATGGTTATTTCTAACAAGATTCTGCTAGACCACATGTTGCACAAGGTACTCTGGAATATTTGCGAGAATTTTACGATGATAGACTAATTAGTAAAGACCGATTTCCTCCAAGATCGTGCGATTTGACACCTTTAGACTATTTTGTGTTTCCATACCTAAAAAAATTGAATTTTCAAAACTCCTGTGCACACCATAGACGACTTACGAGACAATATTACCAGAAAATGTCAGCTAATTGATGAAAATATCCTGATACATGTTTTCGAAAACATGAAACGCCGTTTAAATGTTGTAGGACAACATTTTCAGCATCTGCTGTAATAACTTTAATAAAAGACTGTGCCCTTCTATGTTTAATATCCTTAGTTATAATCATGTATTAGTATTTTATTGATTTATGACTACATTATCATATTTATACAGTATTTATTATTATTATTATTTTAGATTATGAAAATCTTTTTGAAAGGTGGCGCTTTGAATTATGTTTTATTTAAGGTTAGGTGGTGTAAAGAGGGACACAGATATGAAATTTATAATCCATAGCCGCTCAGGACGTAAAGATTTTTTGAGTACCCGTTATTATCGCCCAAGGGCCAAAAAGACTAGATTTACGCCTGAGGTCTAAAAACCGCCTATTATTTATTGATCGATCATACATAAAGACCCATTATTGCAAATAAACAATAAAAATATTCATGATAATGATCTATTGTCCGCGATGCTTCTTGAATTTATGCAAGCCTTCAACTTGCGTAGTTCCGTGGATTACTTCTTGCATTCGTTCAGGACATACTTCGGAACAGAAGTTGTATAATTATATAACCAGGTTGTTTTACTGAAGGAGGTGAAAGTTTTGTTTGATATAAGATGTAACTGGAGTAGCCAGGCCTAACTACCCCTTAGACAATTGTAGCCTGTGTCTGGTCATAAATGAATACACCTCAGGGTTTAGAAGTATATTGAAATAGTAAATAATTACAAGTCCTTATATATAATTGAATGTGTGTCTTGTTTGCTGTTTTTGAACTCAAATCCTAGTATTGGTATATGTACAAAACACGTTTGCATAAAAATACTTTGCCGGTCAACAATGTATGTGAAACCTGACCTAGTGATAGTATTATAATGCGACAGTCTGCATAAAGCTTCCTTATAGTATTGCAACGCGATCCAGTAAACCGTATACAAATAATTTAATTGGCACATATCGTGAACTAAGCTTATATTCTAATTGAACGCACTTTTGTGTCCGGATGATTTCACTTAATTGTCTTATCTCATGGGCAAACAATAGTTTGAACATCCATTTATTATGTCAAATGTTTTTATAGCTTATTTATAATTATTAGTCCATCCGATTTTTATTCATAGTAATTAATATATGGCTCTCAATCGAAGTAAATATTGGCCATTTAATTTGACACCACATGCGGTCCAGAGCATCAGAGCATCTATGTAAGGTTCATGTTTTGTGCCCTAGTAGGGTAGAGTGGGGTTGACTGGACCGTCAGGTTAACTGGTCCACATTAAAATTTAAATATCCGCGGGAATATTTTTATGCGTGTGGCATCACACGAGCATCTCCGATGCATACCAAATCTAATGCATAGGATGTGGATCGTTTTTTGTTGGTTTCTGCCTGTGTCCAGTCGATCGAAGAATTTCAAGGTGAAAAGTTACTTCTGTGTCGTTATAATTGGTAAAAATTTTCGCGTCTAGTGGCTTCAAATTATTTTTGTACCGATTGGGTAAGTACATAATATTAATAAAGTTTCTGTTCATTTGCAATTTTTCCTTAAAAATTTTAAATAAAAAATTGTGGATACAAAAATGTAAATATCTATGCATTGTGGTTATCCGGGCCACCTAATGATTAGGTTAATCGGACCCGGTCCACTTAACCCCATTGTTTTGCTTGTTTCAGATTTTTGGAAAATGCCTCGAGTTCGTAAGAGAACCACTACAAATCGATCGTTTTCTGAAGAAACCTTAAGGTTAGCTGTAAGAGAAGTGGTAGAAAATAATATGACAGTTCGTAAAGCAGCGAAAACGTTTGGCATACCGCGAACAACACTTATACGGTTCAAGACTAAAGTAGAAAATGTGGGACTTGACCAGGTTAATTTTGCCCCAAAAAACGAACATTTAGTTTTTCAGTTTTTTCAAGTGATCAAGAGGAGATACTTGCTCAGTATCTGAAACAAGCTAGTATGATGAATTACGGATTAACTGTCAAAGAGTCTCGCAAACTTGCATACGAATTTGCCATCGCTAACAAAAATTATTAAGAAAAGGATTAGAAAATTGGAGCACAGATAAGATGGCTGGAAAAGAATGGATATTATCTTTTCTACAACGGCACAAGCTTTCGCTAAGGACACCAGAGCAAACAAGTTTAAGTAGGGCCACCAGTTTCAATCGCCACAATGTTGCAATGTTCTACAAAAATTTGAAGGAAATTTTGGATACAAATAAGATTGAACCTCAGGACATATTCAATTTGGATGAAACAGGTTTGTTATAATTGTTATTGTAAATGATTTATTTATTATACCTAAAACAATATACTTTAGGGTGCCTAACTGTTCACAAACCGCCTAAAGTGATTGCAGCAAAAGGGTCTAGACAGGTCGGGCAAGCTACCTCTGCTGAAAGAGCACAATAGTAACTTTATGTACTATAATTGGATGTACCGGTAAAGCTCTTCCTCCATATCTTATATTCCCACGCAAGCACTTTAAAGACCACATGCTGAAAAATGCACCAGTTGGAAGTGCAGGTAACGCCACACAATCAGGTTGGATGCAAGGTGACTTATTTGAGGATGTTTTAAGTCATTTTGTAAAATATGAACGACATACCAAAGAAAATCCAAAGTTAATTTTGCTGGACAACCATGAAAGCCACTTGAATGTAAAGGCCCTAGATTATGCTAAGAAAAATGGCATAATATTATTAACTTTTCCGTCGCATTGTAGCCACAGGTTTTTGGACCGTTTAAAAAATATTATAATAATGCTTGTAATAGATGAATGACCAACCATCCTGGCAGTGTTATATCAATAATTTATGATGTTGCTGAGTTGGTAGGGGATGCATTTCCAAAGGCATTTAATGTGCAGAACATAAATAGTGGCTTTCGAAAGGCAGGCATATGTCCCTTTAACGATGATATATTTACAGATGCTGATTTCCTGCCATCTTATGTTACAGACAGGGATTTTAACGAAACGCCTATTTCTGATCCACCCATGAATATAGATTTATCAACCACATCAATTTCAACTGCAAGTTTTCACGAAAATCCTGGCTGTTCAAAAAATGTTGCCCCAGTTTCAAGTGCAAGTTTTGATAAACCTGGCTGCTCAAAAGATAATAATGAGATGGAAACAGAAATGACAGACAATTACGATCAGCTTGGATCTTCTAAAACTATGGAAACAAACTGTGCATCATCTGCAGAAAGTAGCAGTATTAGTGGTAGTTTACAAAACCAAATCGTTCTCCCCGAAACTATAAGACAATTTGCCAAAGCGTTACCTAGGAAGGTAATTTCAAAAAGAAAAAAGGGAAAATCGATGATCTTAACTAGTACACCCATAAAGGATGAGCTTGAGAAAAGGGCAAAAGAAAGAAAAAATAAAGCAGAAAAAAAGAAAACCGTTGTGCGTAAGGTCCTACAGTCATCCTCATCTGAATCAGGCGAGGAGCCTCTCTATGAAGATTCTTCTGAATGGGAAGGAGATGAGGAATCTAACAATGTGATTGTTTCCAAGCAAGCGGAGGATTATAAAAAAGGCGATTACTTAATAGTAAAAGATTATGGAAAAAAGTCATGTAGAAATTACGCTGCTGAAATAACTAATAAGCTTCACAATGGATACAATGTTGCCTTTTTGAAAAGGAAACACCCTTCTAATCGATTTAAATACTCGGAAGAAGAGCACAGTTTCATTACGTATGAAGAAATAGTGTGTAGGTTACCTCCACCTATTAAATATTTAAAAGGTCGTTATGAGAATTTAATTTACTTCAACTATGATCTTTCTGAGTTAAATGTTCAATAATTTCTTATTTTGCTATTTTTTAATAAAATAATCCATGTTAAATTTGTTGATTTTTTATTAATGATGATGGGGTTAAATTGACAGTGGTATGTCCAATTAACCTAACTAGTCAGGTTAGGTGGTCCACAAGCACTGTTTAAAAAAAAAAAAGTTTTCCAAAAACATGTTGAGTTTTTGATTTCAGTGCATAGTATTGATGAAATATAATGCTTTATTAACATATTCACAAATCGCAGAGTGGCTGATGTATTATAAAATGTAAATTATAATAATTTAAAAAAAGCGGTCCAGTCAACCCCACTCTACCCTATATAATGTCAGTGAAATATAAGCAATCGTCATGCATTTCTTGCTGCGTTTAAGAGTACTGGTGCAGCGTGCAATGGCAAACGCTGCCAATACGCATACGGGGTATTTGCGAAGGAATTCTTCGTAAGGAGATACGAGGTATTAAAACAAATGAGAATATTTCTAGTAAATCTATGAGGAGAATTAGCAGGCACCCACCAGAGGCCTCTGACAAAATACCAGTAAAAACAGGATTTTGCAAATTTTGCAGACCATACATTAGGCCATCGATATTTTTGACAAAAGTATGAAGTTCGTCTCTTCTATAGTGTTTAATTTATTTTTAAAAACTAGATATTTAAATTTTGGCACAGAGGCAGAACTGACGAAAAGTTCGGACTTCCCGTGAAACTGATAAAAAATTAAACATGGGAATTCTGCTTGGAAACTGGTATCCTGGATTAAAGTTAGATTACAACTTTTTCTAGTAACTCTTCTCAATATCTCCAAGGCATTGCAAAATATTGAGAATTGGCTATATTCGCGAAGTTGCAGTGTGCTGGATTTACATTCACCAGTTGAATGGAATATCCTAGGAAATAAGACTCATGAAGTTTTACCTGCGTACCAGAATCAAATAGATATCTACTTTTAAAAATAAATTAAATACAGGAGTGTCTTCATCTTAAATGTGTACACTGTATAATATCCACGCCAAATACAAAAATGACGTAACGGTCCATGTATGTATTTAAAAAATGAAGTGGACGATAGTGTCCTAACGATAGACCGACACATTGAATACTGAGAAATGTTGCTTTGAAGAGGAGAAACGTATTATTGATAACAGGGTCACTGAAATCTTATCAGTTTTATGAGAACTACAGACATGGAAAATCCTTATTCTTTTAAGCAGTTTATATACAGTGCGTTTCACTTTATCACTTTATTGTATACATTTTATTATTTATTCTAATCAATAAAAGTAAAAAACATATGTACAGGTATCTGGCACTATTTATGCACGTGAATATCTCTTAGGTTTGTAGCAATAATGCTTTGCATAGGTAAAAATATGCCTTGTGAAGACCATGTCTCAACTTTCAACACGATATTAATCGTTCCATCTTTAGAAACTAAGAAAGGAAAGAAAGCCATTATTGGTTCGGCTGCAACTTTTATATAAACATTTATATTCTGAAATTTAAAACACATGTGCTTAATTTATTGGAACTCGAAAAGAAATTAAACTGTGCACCATTCATACATGACGCCACGCACATTTGAGCAATCAACCGTTGCAGTTTGAAAAATTTGGATTTTCCAGATGATTTTTTTTCCACATATACGGCGTGTAATCACGAAGCCGTGTAATCATTGCCAAAGTCAGAACTAGATTGGGTAAGTTAAGAACTTGAAATGCAAATTAGCTCATTGACCTGTGCGAACATTTTCTGTGTTAAAAAATAGCCCATTATCTGTATTAAGATCATCGATTTTTAGCAATTTAACCAAAGTTGGATGTCGAGCCCAAAAGATAGCGCTGTTTGTAATTCACCAACTGAATAGCATTTAAATAAATACGTAGATTTTGTTTTGAACAAGTAGCTTCAGCAAGGTCAACATCATACATCAACAGGTCAGAAATCGTGGAAGTTATCATGTTTGCTAACATCGCCAGTCCTGAGACAAGCCGCGGTCGAAGATGGTGTCTTGGTGCTGCTTGGGAATTGTGGTTCTTTGCCTTTTGGTCACTTTGTGTAAATCCCAGGGCGTATACACAGTTCCAGAGGTGAAGTTCGAAGCTCTAAAAACTGGCGGATTTCGAGCGTTTATCCCAGGTAATTTTCTTAAATCTGTTAAGGCAGGATTAAGGTCGCGCACATTCTTGGCGAGTCTTGTGACGCAAAGGGAAATCCATGTTTACAGTTCCTCTAAATCTTGATTGTAATTGGCAACTTTTTGTTTGGTTAGTGGAAATTCGCGGGGTTTTTCTGTTTTATTTAGTGGAAATTCTTGGGGTTTTTCAGTTTTATTTAGGTAAATTAAATATTCTAGTTTTTTACGTATTGTGCCGCTAAGGGTCTTAAAAATTGCAGAACAAATGGAAAAGGTCAAAAGGGTAAAGAAGTGCAGTTTTATAAACTTGCTTTCAGCAAAGAGCATATTGCGAAAAGTTTTAGACCATTCTTGTATTTAGCTTGCCATTTTCGAGTGATAACAAGTTGTATTTTGTATTTTTATAGTTGAACGCCAATTTTTTTTTCTGTTGGCAATGATGAGATTTGTTGCAACAACTTTTATAAATAAAAAAGTTATAAGGCCTTTTTAGAATATTAAGAGAGAAATAAACAGCAATCGAAAAGCGATTGAAATGTAATAACAAATAAGAACTTCCTTTAGCTTTTTTAATCCTCCCTACCCTGCCAAAACATCTCACCAGTGATAAAGGTATATTTAAATTAATGTAAAACAATTATTTTAAGAAATTTCCGAATGTAGCCTTCTTGCCATTTTAAAGGTTTAGAGATAAAGAATTTTCTAAAGTTGAACGGTAACTTTGGGGGGCGGTACATACTTAAATATAAGTAAATTAGGCTAAAACGCTCTGATTTTGCATGCAGAATTCGCTGTAGAAGTTTTTGGTGCATTTTAGAAACGGCTCGCGTAAATAATTTAGTTAAATGACTCTCATAAGAGTTTAACTTACTTCTATACTGCACATTTAGTTTCTTCGAGTTTAGAGTATTATTCAAACTGAATTAAATGCCTGGTTATCGGGTACAGACCTTACAACTTCAAAAGTCGAGTTCAATACAATGTAGCGTTGTACTTCCATAAATAAACCTGATGTATTTAATTTTAATTTTATTATTCGTGTAACCTGTTTAGCTGGTTTGTGTTTTATAATCAGTGTGGCACGATTACGATAAAATCGGAATTTAGATATTAATTTAATTTGTACAGTATTTAAGAGATTCTATTATTTTGGAACGTGCTAAATTAATTTTTTTAATTGTAATTAAAATGTACAATTAAATATACGTTTAATTTTTCAAATATCAAGAAAAATGTGCACAAAGCATAGAATCTACACATTTTTTTGAATTTTTGACAGAAATGCCAGCAAATAAAAGTAAGCAAAAACAACCATTACATAGAAAAAAATCAAATGCAAATGTACCGGCTGGCCAATTAAGAAGGGCACTCGGCCCTATCTCGAAAAGTAATTGTCGTAAAGACTTGGGGTAAAAAAATTTATAACTAAAGCGGCCAAGAGAAAATGCTGGAAATTATTTTTAAGTTTCTAGAATGGCCGCCAGGGGGTGTAATCGCATTCTTGAATTTTAAATTCTGTTTTTTGAGAAATATTCTTATATTACAAATAGCGAAAAAGACACCGTTTTAAAGCTGAGATAAATTTGATTCTTTTTCGTTAAATTCTTTTTGCTCTATCTCTTAAGGAAAAGTGGTGGGGGGTGTCCTAATTTTCCGAAATGAATGTCAATAACTTCAAAATGGCTAAACGGATTTTGTCAAACTTCGAGGCGTTGAAAAGGGCTTTTCTTAGGCTATTAGAATCTAGTCATTTTTAAGCTTCATATTGGTAACACTTGTTGAGATCTATCAAACTGACATTAATTTGTTAACCTGATTTAGATAAATGACAGGATACATCAGTGGCGTACTAAAAACTTTTAAATTTAAGTAATAATTATGCTAAATAATAGAGTTTTTCCAATATCTACTTGTAAAGCTGTATTTTATCCACGAAAATTTCCATGATACGTAACATTTTAACGATGAGTGTGGATAAAATGCTACTTTATTCACTAGTGAATAAAATAGTCCGTAATACATAGCAACTAACAAAATAAATACGTGCTACCATGGCAACTAGTACAGAACCAAGTAACATGATTGAAATTATTTATTCAATTTCAGAACTTTTTTATATAACTAAATGTAGGTATTGGAAAAAAAAATTATATGCCATACGTGAATAGAAATTTTATCCATTCAGGAAAATTATCTCACCCGGCTTTGCTTCGTGAGCTAAAGTTTTCCCCCTATGGATAAAATGCGTAGCATACATAACTATTTTGCACAATAAAGTAGCAAACACTAAAACTAAATTCTTCGAATAGTCCAAAACCTACACCATACCTTGCAGTACGAATTAAAATTTTACTCATTCCTATATATTGAAAGATATACTATTTAATTATTAAAAGGTACAATGGTGAATTTAAGCAGATCAAGAACAGAATAATTATTCAAAATTTTACTAAGAAATTATATCTAAAATTCTAATCAGATAATGTATATCATATTCAGAAATAAGGTTCTAAAATATCAATTAAAAATATGATTCTTTGAATTAGATGGATAGTTGTTTGGTGATATTAGAAGCAATTCAATTAGTATAAACTATAAGATAATTTGAATTAATTTGAAAGTTATAAGTAAAGTTAATATTTTGAAAAAGTCACTTGAAATACAGAATTAGTATGAGGAAATATATTGTAATTTAATCTAGGAGTGGTAGTTTAGAAAAATGTAGGTAAAAATATCGCTATGGTATTTGTTTATTAAGAATAACAAATTTTATTTATCTACGATAGTGTGTAGAATTGCCTTTTAGTTGGCAGTTTTAAGTTTGTAAAACGACTGTTTAATAACATGTTTTCATTGGTTTACGTCGTCAGTAGTAACATGTTTAAAATATTTCATTAGGCACGTTGCCAGTAGCAACGTGTTTTAAAATTTTTAAAACACGCAAAATTACGAACCGGTTGCTGATAATCGTAATTTACATTTTTTTTTCTATTTGCCGTGTTTTCTAGATTCTATCATAGATAAAATATTGTACGATACACATGCGTAATGCGTAAAGCATCTTTAGTCACTCGCGGGGCTTAAAACGCGAGTGTGCGAGCGTTTTAACTCTACCCCACTCGTGACTAAAGAGTAGCTTTACGCACTTGTATCGTAAATTACTATTTTCGGAAAAAATGTTACGAGTAATTTTGATAAGAGCATAATTCCCTTTAATTAATAGTTATTTACTATGCAAGTGGGATAAGAGCGTCACTAATATACTTGTGTGTAAGTTTCAAACGAGTGCGTAGCGCGAGTTATGCAAATACACAAGTCGAGGGGTTAACCACTTCACGCAATCTTGTCAGAAATTCCTCCGCAATCCCCGAAATCACAACGGAAATCCTCCGCAATCCACTCAATCGCCTCGCAATCTCTCCGCAATCCACGAAATCGTTCCGAAATCCACAAAATACCACCGCCTGCTCTGGTCTAAAACCATCGTAAAGGTATTACAGGCGGATGGGAAAGTATAACCTCTCCTATCGGATGGTTCCCACTTTCAAAATTGTGATAATAAACATATTTTTGCCAACTACGTCGCATTTTTGTCCTTCAACTGGATCCATACAATTTTCAAAAATATTTTGATTGGTCTTCACAATTTTTTAAATTATGATATATGATAATATTTACACTTCTTTAGGCGCAGATAAAATGATTTTTGGAGCAATTATTAAAATGTTATCTACTTGTGTAACAGACCTGTTTTTTTTTAAATTATATATCCAAAGCTACTGCTCGATTTCTAGTTATAACAAGAGATATTTTAGACTCATTCCTTGACAAATTATTAACTACTAGCTTTCTGCACCCAAATTGGGCGCGAAATAATTCATTGAATGCAATTTGTACATTTTGTGTGTCGAGTTAATTTTGAGGTTAGCTATCAACAAAAATATCCACATAAAAAAGTCACTTAAAAATTTGAAATCCTTACTACTGGCTTACTTGCATCGCCCTGAGTTGATTGACACCAAAATCAGCCAATTTGGCCCACGGGTTCGCTCTCAAAGTGGTGTCAAGCAAGCAATGAAAATTGTTATGTCGGATTCAAAAAAGAGTATACTTCATTTTGTATGTATGTATGTATGCATTACCGGTAACCTCATTTTACCTTGCGGTGTAGAGGTTGGTATTTATTCGCTTGCGTCTGGCGGTGCAATGCTCAACTTGCCCCGGATTCGGATTACAAAGTTTGAGCGCCAAGGTACCTACATCCTAATCGGTTAGTATAGTAACTATTACATACTAAGAGACAGTTTGTTTTACTTCCCTCATCTAAAAGACGAAGTAAGTAATGTAATCGCGAAAAAATCACCTACCGAGATTTCTTCAGATCTTCCCGTTTCAAGGTCTCTAGATGATGAAAAACAGGTTTTCTCAATTCCGTTTGTCTGCCTGTTGGCGGTATAATTCAAAAACTATTTGTTGGAGGATGACGATATTTTGCATGCAGATTATATGTCTGCCTTGCATGAAACCGAGAAAATTTCAGAAATATATATATAGGGTGAGCACCTTAAAAATTTTTGTGTGTATTTTTGCGTTAACTGAGAAATAAATGAAAGTAATAATTTGCACATAGGTTAGGCTTTACACTTGACAAAAATAAGACCCAACAGATACAGGATAATGTCGCAAAAGAGTCAAAACGTTTCAGCAATAAAACCGTTCTGTTAAATACAGCCGCCCGTCGCACTCGTACCAGTGGGGCTGCATGAGTCACTGTAACATGTCGATGCGGTTACAATAGCATAGGCAGATGATGTAGATCGAATCCCACCACCGGTAATTTTTTAAAATTGGTAATTGATGTAATTCGCATAACCAAGTGTTTCGTTTTATGGTATCAGTATTATTGGGCTCGTTACGATATTTTTAGCCATATTTGCCTTTGATTTTTCAATTTGTTTAAAGTCACTTGCGTGGGACGTTAGAGTAAAACAATTCCATGCAACGTCCCTTCCATAACGATTCGTCGGCCCGCTTTTCAATTTGTTTTCTTTTCAAATTGATTTAGTTTGAATTACCGAGTGGTTCCTTTTATTGTTGCAGTATTATTAGGAATAAGCAATCCAGTGAGACAAGTGTCTCATTTAAAAAAACAAAAAAGACCGTTTTTCAAATAGAACGCGTATTAAATAAAAACTGTACCCAGACCTGGAAGGTGTCAAAGTGGTTGCCTAACCGATCGACGTTTTAAGGCGCAGAGGGTCGCAGCTCCGTTTGGCTGCTGAAACATTTTTATTTAATACGCGTTCTATTTGAAAAACGGTCTTTTTTGTGATTTCTCGAAAACCGGAAGTGTCACGTGGCTGAAATTCGGTTCCTGAGCTGACATAACCATTCCAAACGTATAACTTTCATAACTTTTTTCTGTATCTCTTACGGTTTGGCTGCTGAAACAGCGTCCCGCACGGACGGACAGACAAGTCTATTAGATAAAGGATGTTAAGATACTTTTACCCCCAGTTGCATTTGATTTTTCAAAATATTTAGAGTCACAACTTCCACTTCTTTTGTTTGCAAGTAGTAATATACAAGTAAGAGTAAGTAAGATACCAGTAATAATTTGCACATAGCTCAGGCTTTATCATTGGCGAAAATGAGACCTAACAGATACAGGTTAAACATCAGAAATGGGGCAGAATAATATAGTATCTTTATAAAGCAGCAGAAACTCATCGAGTTTGAATGAGCCTGCGGTTCGGCTAATCTAGCGGCGAACAAGAAACTCCAGTCACATATTCGCCTGGGTGAGCGGAATTCAAATTCCAGCGGACTACATATTTTTAAATTAGCAAATTGATTTAATTCGCGCGAGGGTAGTTCCGTGTAAACCTCTTTACGGATTTTTACAGAGACCTGTTACCTGATATTTTGTACTAAAATGTTGTATCAACAATGAACAATATAGTTAACAAAATAATTTTTTTACTATCGCATTTTTCCAGATTATCTTACTAATCCCCACACTGATTAATTCTTTTTTAAGTCTGCATGGTTTTACAGCTACTTATTTATGTCCCCTATTTCCAACACTATTTTAGGTTATTTAATCTTTAAAACGGTTGCGGAAATTATCCAGCAGTCTCCCGAAATCGTTGGAAATCACTCGCATTCTTTCGAAATCCTCGCAATCTATGGGAATCCCCCGCAATCTTTGAAAAACCCCCGCAATCTTTTGAAATTCCCCGCAATCAATGGAAATCCGTAGAAATCCATTAAATTTCGCAATCTTGTCACATTTTTTCTGTAGTAATTAACCCCTCGACACAAGTATATTAATGATGCATTATCACACATGTATTGTACAAAATTTTATCTACGACTGCCTAAAATTGAGAAAAGTGCATTAAGAGAAATGTCAGATCTGTCATTTTCAAAAATATTTTAGTAGGCAAATGTCATTATGTCATTCATTTGACACAATTTCAATTACGTAATGAAGTCATTACACAACTCAGTTGCGTAATGAAACCATTACATAACTGAGTGGTGTAATGAGCTTCATTACCTAACTGAAATAGTGTCAAATGAGTGACGTAATGCGTTACTTATCCCACTGGAGTAGATAAACAATATTATTTATCTGGTTGGTGTGTTGAAGGGTAGTGTTGGCAAAATTAGGGAGGTGAAAATAAAATAAAATTTTAAAAACAGACTTATTTAAGATAAATGAAGTGACGAATTGACAAGAAGTCAAAGGATTAATTGCTGGGGAAGAGTTGATCAAATGTGATCTGAAAATAGTATATTATGATACGAGTTTTATAAGAAGCGTTTTGTAACACGCACGGGTTTAGGATACGACGAACAAAGCGAGAAGTGCCCTAAAGTGCGACAAAATCAGGTATCATACAGTATTTTATTTACTTTGCACTTAAAAAAAAATAATTTCAAAATCTAGGGAATTTCGCAGCAGTAGGCAACATTTGTGCGGTGCAATAGAGGCGGCTATTGACAGTTCGATATGTACACGGAGCGTTGTAACTATGGTTGCCAACGTTAACAAAATTAATTACTCTGTTCTTAGTATTGTTATTATAGCATCGCTTTTTTTCCATTACGATACGCAAACGAGTATCGTGATAGCCTCAATACGAACGCAAAGTAGGTAATAGTAATTTACGATACAAGTGCGTAAAGCTACTCTTTAATCACGAGTGGTGTAGTGTTGCGATTTGCAATGAGAAATGATTGGCCATATGTACAGTCAATTTCTACAAGAGATATAATTTAATATGTAAGTTCTTAAGTTCAAGTATAGTATTTGATTTCTATGCACGGTACTCTTAAATACAATTTAGCTGTTCTCATGCGCTCTGCTGGTACTTATGTGGCCTGTAACAAATACAATTAGCAAGCGCAGTGAAGCAGTTTAAAAGCTGCAGTAGTATTGTTTTCGAGCTCGACTATATTTACAAATCTACAATTGTTGTCGGGAACGCTCAAACAATCGCGTCCAACCTCGAATGACATGAAACGTTCATGAAACTCCATAACTTTTGTGAAAACAGTAACCGCTTTGGCGTTAAAGGAAAGGGAAGGAAAGTCGGAGAATTAAGTTCAATGAAGTATGTCACTCCGGTTGAATTTAAACACGATAAATTGAGAACGACATAATCTAACAGAATTATATTTGCGCTAATCTGTGTAAAAAGTTTTTGGGAAAGATTCTTTGTATGTGTTGGTCGATTTGTATTCGCGTTGTCAGTGACAGACGTTAAGCGGTTTCGTAACTATACTGTCAGATCAGTGTGCTGCCACATGTAGAGTGCCGAGCCTGAGGTTGCGAGTTCAAATTTCACCCTGGGCAAGATTTGTTTTAAAGTTATTGAAAGATGCGGATGCACATTTAAATCTACCTTATTCGCAGTCTCCACTAGCGGTATTGATGAATAGCTGACTCGATTTAAAACAATAGTTATGTATATCAATACATACATTTAAAACACAAAGCTGATTTTTGTTCCACTTAGTTTACGCGTTCTACAAGACCGATTTGCAAGAACTTTTTTATATCGAAGCATTCACTTTGTAGATTAGCCAACACTACTTACTTTTAATCTTTTTAGGGTTTTTGTGTCTTTAAAACCATACATTTAAAATATTTATTTCCATATGCTTGAGAACTCCAATTCACTTACAGCGCCCCCATAGGTCACCAAATTTAAATTTCTTAAACTACCCAGCTACTATCATTAAATTTAGTGTTTAATGTTGGAAGTGTGTGGTTCCGTTGACTAATGATACAAATAATACGTTATGGCAATTGGTTATTCAGGGCTGTTTGATATTGTTTGTACAAATCCCAGAAACGCCATTGTGAGATACGTTTATAAATTGTAGCACAAATTTTAAATGGCGGGGACAATTATAACGACTTTACTATTGGCATTAATCTTTTTTTTCCATTAACACTCCGTTAGATTACGAAAATCTTATGTCGCTTGCTAGTGAATATTGTCATATTAAACTTTACTTTATAGGTCAATTATTTATATAGTTTATAGTAGCAAAGATACTAATATTGCTGGTTATGACACGGGAAATATTATTTGTACTAGAACGCGTTGGCCAGTCTACGTCTGGCCCTGCCAGCGTAAAGAAACGGTTAACAATAAAAATGCTTGCTTAAGATGGTAGCCAGCCTACGTCCGGCCCTACCAGCGTTTACAATACAAATGCTTGCCGTGTTGCCGTTGACGGTCTCGCCACTTGTGCTTACAATCGGCATGTGCGCGCGCCAGTGCTTACGGTCGGACGGCCGGCGACCGGCATCAGCTCTTATAATATAAGATTTACTTTATTCTGGATGCTGGACATTACAGCATTATCGAATTTAGTGCCAATTTAAATCATATTTCTGCAAAACGAAAACTTAGAAAGTGAACATTAACCGGTCGCAGGGAATCTGTGAGTGAAAGCGAAAATGTATCAAGTTAAAGGATTGACTTGACACACTGATAGATAATTAGAAAATCTCAATAAAAATTACAGATCTTATCCCCAAAGCTAAGATATGGTTTTCCGAAATTCCAACCTCCAGGGATATAAAGCGGTAAAATGGTTTTTATTGACTACGGTTTTATCCGCTTGGCCGGCATCAGTTCCAGTACAAATAGGGTCAATCACTTTCAAGGTTTCTTTAAATGTATCTCCCAACAGAGTTGAATGGGGTATTATGCCGTAACTGCTGCAGGTACAATGTTGAAATTAGACAAATCAATGCCTTTTACAAATCGGATAAAACGGATAAATTAACCCCTCCCCTCCACAAGATTAAATGGGGGGATATAATCAACCCCTAAAGATATTAATGTGGATTCAGAGCGTTTCTAAGGATTCTCGCCTCAAAAGGGTTAAACTGTATTTTTCTAAAGGTAGCTATTACGCGGTAACTACTGCAAGTAGGAAGTTGAAATTCCAGCTCAGTTCCTTTTGCAAATCGGGTCAAACCATTTTCAGGATGGGCGTTTTATAAGAAAAATCATGGTAAACACACATATAGTAGGCACGTCTGGCGGAGACAGGCTTATATACTAGTATAACATAATATCATAACGGCCATACCACACATTGAAAACACCGTTTCAACAGCTTACGAAGGCCAAATGCGTCTAAAGGGGTGAGCAGAAGAGAAACTTGCACCCTTTCATCTAGTTTACATATCGGCTTAATCCTGCTTAATTTAATTACTCATTAAGGGTTGTGTTACTGAAAAAAGCCCGTATCTGGCACTATGCCGGTCCGCTGAAATAGAAAATAATAAAACAAAACGGACCTATGACTTACAAATTTTAAAAATATTTGCTGGTCCTTTGGAACCACCTGGGAGTAAGAGAGAACATTACTATACATCCTTTAAAAATGAAGAGAATTATATTTTTACTGAAATTTTTATGCACAATTATTTAAAAATTTAAAAATTGCGGAGTACGCAGAGTGCAATATTTTGTAATAACATCTAAAACAGTGTTTGTTAAAATTAAAAATTTAAATTCAACTATAATTTAGATATAATGTCGCAGTCTAAATTCTAGTATGAGCTAGGTTAGAAACTCACTTCTTTAATATACAAATATAGGAGCCTACTTAAAATCATACCTTGTAGGTCAAGCTTGGATATATAGCTACGTCAAATGCGTTGTATGCCAACGGGCTTAGTGTCCCAAAAAAAATATAAAGCGAAATTCGATAGGCATTCTTATCTTTACAGAGGTAGGAGTCTTTTGCACTATCCTAATGAAGAATTTGCGAAGATTTGAATTTGACATTGGTCCACCGAGGCTTATAAATAATTCTTTAAATCTAAAATACTTATGCCTGTATGAAGCAAATAATTTAACAACAATATCATAAATGTCAAGACGTTTACTACAAAGCTTCGATGACTACTTATATCTCAAGGCAACAACCAAATTGCTTGCAGTTACTATAAATAATAATTTTTAAGGTCTGACAAGATAGTTATAAATAAAGTTTATGTGTCTGAGAGAATTTTCAATAAATTCCACCAGTAAAGAATCGATTCAAAAGTTAAAGCATGGGCTATTCGGAAGGTATTTATGATTTTAGTTTAATACCAAGCGATTATAATTTCCGAGAAGTTAAACGTGCGTTCGAACTTGTTTATACTCACATCATTCTGTTTGTTAAGTTTAAATATCAACTGCAAAATACCGGGTGATTATAAATGCTGTTCCATCAAGTTCCCTTTGAAATATTTGTTGTATGAATAATATGTTGGTGGCACTGTAATTCTATGTTAAATTCGGAGGTTACGTTTTGCGTTAGTTTTGACACAGACTGACGCAAAACCTAACCTGCTAACCTGGAATTTGACATAGGCATATTATTCATACAACAAATATTTCAAGGAGAACTTGATTGAAAAGCATTTATAATCACTCGGTATAACGGAACTTTGCGGAGTGAAATGTGTATTAAGAAATTAGGTACCTATATCAAATTCATAACAAATGTTGGTGGCCACTGTCTTCTTGAATACATATCTGGACGTGTAGTTTAATCCTATCAATTACCTTCTGTAAGAGATGACATTTCGATTTGGATGACTTGTTTCGAGAGAAAATCTAGAATGGACATTTATAGAATTATATACTTGTCTATGATTCGCTAACAAGTGAAATTACTGCATACAAAAGCGTTATTAGCAAAATTCACTTGACACCTATTTGCCTTGTCCTGGATGGGAGCTGCAATAAAACTTGAATCTAACCCGAGGCGAGGTCACTCGTTCATTTTAAGTCTCAATTATAAAAAATGCAAATTGATTCTCAACGTGAAGCAATTAATTAACTAACAGTACATTCGTTATTACTTCAATACGTGAATGTGAATTTCAAAAAAAGTTAATTAATTTCTCATTTTTGTGGTACATAATACTTTGCATTACTTGAAAAGCAGTGTGGAAAGTTTCTAATCTTTTAAAGTGCATTTTTCAGTATTTGAACTTACACCAAAATATTTTAGTATGCAGAAAATATAATTTTATATAGGATGGTAGCAAATTGAGAAATGTTTTCCCTTATAATCTTAAAAGCGCCCCAATGTATGTGATATGATTGTATAAAGATCAATAACAATTATTGAAAAATATTCTATTTCAATTTCGTTTATTAAAAATCACTACTCACTACTTCATTTGAATTGTACAATAGTTATTTATTTACCAAGGGGATTACAAAAGCCGTTTATAATTATCAGTTACGCACGGGGTGCATACAACATTTTATTTTCAGACCGAAATATTCACAATTAAAACCAACCTTATAATTTTTATTCATTTTGGCAACCTGCGAGGTCATTGCTGATCAAACTGACAAACAAGATACTAAGAGCACCGTAATAGTTATTGATATACCAAGGACATTATGAAAATGCTTATGCTCGAGGGTACAAATGCCCGTAGTGCATACAACGTTTATTTATTACTTTGAATGAGTAAATAAATTTAAAAGCTTGAAAAACTTAAACAGCAGTCCATAATGATTACGCCCGTTCAGTATGAGAGGGAATAATAAGCGGGCGTAATGATAACGCCCGCTATTTACGCCTTAGGGGGTTATGAACTGATTTATACATATTTTATCACATATATAAACAGGAAATAATATATCAGTGCAAAATAAAGCACTATATGGCCCGCTTGGAGTCGTTTAGTGGACCGTAAAGTACGTTATGGCCTTTGGGTTGTAAAATGATACATTACGTCCTCAGAAATAAAGTATAATTGTTTGCTTAGTGAATAGTCACAATGAATGTTAGTAATGTCGCAAATGACAAAATTATGTCATATTTTAGTTTATTTTTATGTAAAAAATATATTAGCATAGTATTCTGGCTTTTGTTGTATTGAGTCAGCTAGTTTATATTCCTGATCCAAAAAGTTTTAGTAATGAATAAAATACGGAAGTGTCGCTTGCGATCAGGAATTCACTTCCCAACATTTTTAGTGTAACTTTAATTGATGTGAAGCTAAGTGCTATAGAACTGAAGCATACTCCTTACAATGGGTAGAATTATATTTACTATGTGTATATTTTACGCAGAGTGGCATCTAGTGTAGTGAATATTCCATAAATAAACTACATATATATTACTAATATAACGTACGTCCCATGGAGTTCGCTTATTATGGATGTATATGCAATAAAATTTTAATATTTTTTTATAGTGAAGGCAAGTAGAAACAGAAAGAAAATGAAAAGGTTTCTTTATTAAACGGCGCAATGCTATCGACAAGGCTTTCTCCAGCGTAACAGTTTCGTATAAAAATGAGTAATTTTATCAATCAAGCTAGACATTCGCTGTGATCGCGGAAGTATACGGGTAATATAGGCAATCAGGCTAAACGGCCTGCTATTTCTATTACAGTTAATAACGTTACATAAAATTGGAAGGTTTGCTCGGTACACAAAGAGGAAATTGCAAATAATGAGCGACGAGCAGTAGCCCGTTTGAAAATGACATCGCTAAGATTAATATGTGTTACATGAAACCAAAAGTTGTGCACGGCAAACAAAAAGAAAAAAATAGCGCGCGAAGAACCATCGTCCGCTGACAATAGAATTTATCCGGGTGCAAAGAAAAAGGAATGCTTAAAGCCCGCGTCTAGCAAGTTTCACTGGCAGGCGCAAATCGGCGAACGCAGGGATTTCCAGCCGAGACACGTAGAGCGCGTCGCTAAAAATCCGAAATTAGAAAAAACTCGACAATCATGCGGGACTTGGAAATTTCGCCCTCACAGGACTAATCGCGAAAACAGTTTATCTCACAATTCTAGTGGCCAATGGTTATTTTGCTTCGTAACGGAAAACCGTCGTATCACGGAATGATCCTGCGGCTTTGGCGATCTCGCACAAAACCAAGACGGTTCCATCGAACGAAAACACCAAATAAACTTGCGTAGTTTTCAAAGCAAAAATAACACAAAAATTATTTTTCCTAAAAAAAAGAACGTAGTGGTGGAAGAATATATTGAGTTGTTTAAAGGAATTATATAAAACCAGTGTTGAATAAACTATTGAAGAACGGCAGTACTGTTTATTTGGAAGTTTACCATAATTTTAAGGCAACTTCTTTTCATTAAGGAAGAAAAGATAAAAATTACTGCATACAAAAACTGTATTAGCGAAAACTGTTGTGGTGGCTATCAGATTTACTATAAATATAAGTGCAACAACAATAATTAATCTAATTGGGGTCGAGGTCACTTATATACAGTCATACAGATGGGTCCATCATTAAATATACTAGCAATGCGATAGCATGAACCAAAAATAAAATGCTAGAATAAGGAAGAGATAAACATACAAATAGGGTTTCCAGTATCGGGATCCGGAACCGAGACCTTCTCGGGATTCTACAAACAAAACCGAGTCTCGGGACCACAGCCACCGCAGGCGAAATCCCAGGACCATGTCAATATGTGTACGAGTATACGGTATCAGAGAATTAGGATATTACTCAAGCCTCGTGCACATTCTGAATTATTTGCGTTTTCCCTAGATCAGAGAGCAGTTTCAGTGGCAGGATCTTTTTCTAGGAAATTCACTTCAAAATTAAGGGATGAGTCCTTAAATGCCCTTGTAGCTAGCTCTAAGAGCCTATTTTATGTCAAAATAATGTATTTCTTAGTGATTTACAGTTGGTTACTATACTACCAATATACAGGGTCCGGCAATGAAGCGGGGGTGGAAGATATATCTAAAACTATCAGAGTTACATGAATATTGTGTATATAAAAGTTGTAGATACGTAGGTGGTGAACATTGCTAAAATATTTTTGATTATACAGGGTGGCTCAAAAACGCGTGGCGAATCAAACCTACTTTTTTTTAAATGGAGTGCTCCATATTTGAGTAGCCTAAACGTTTTGCATTTAAATACTCATCATTTTGATATCAAGTTGTATGGACCTAACGTCAATTGTTTTGGAGATATTAACGATTTTATGTCAAAAAATGCTGAACTTCAGGCAGCTGTTGTAAGCAACAGAAAACAATTGAATGAAGTAAAACGTTACCAAAAAATTATGATTTTTGTGAACTACCTTTCAAGTGTAAAATGGTGGATCTGGGTATTAATGCTATACAGGGTGCTCAATATTTGCAAATTTAATAATTCCGATGTTTTTCCAAATGGAACGCTCTGTATATTTTTGTATTTTTGAAAATCATTTTAATGAGCTTTCTTTTGATATCTAACTCCATACCTCTAAATTCAACTGTTTTTCAGAAATGCATGTTTGACCATAAAAAACAATTTAAGCCCCTTGAGATGCGTTTTTCAAGGGTTAACAAACAAACGCCGTTAAAATAATGATTTAAACACTTGAGCTCTCCAAAAGTGAAAACACAAAACCTGGTTTAGAAAATATAAATGCAGTCAGTGTTGATACAAGAAATAATAAACACGAAAAAACGATAAATGCAGGAATAAATTAATTTTAAGGTCAAATAAAATCAGGTTTAAAAAAACAAAAGTCAATATACCAAAATCCTATACGTAATTACATTAAATGTTCAAATTGCTCTTTTTTCAGGCTTTGAGTATTAAAGCTGTACAGAGAACTCATAATCAGCAAACATAATTATTTCGATTTATTTAAATGGAACACCCTGTATATCCTTGTATTGTTGAAAAGTAGTTTTAATGAGCTTTCTTCTGACATTGCATTTCCTATCCCTAAATTCAATCGCTTTTGAGATTTAGTTTTCTCCTGCTTTTTTTCGTTTTTCCGTATTTATTATTTCTAGTTTTAGGTAGTGGCTGGATTTTTGTTTCCTAAAGTTGGCATTTTTTTTCTTAAAAAACCAAATGCTTAAATCATTATTTTAATGATATTTTTCTGTTACCCCGTGAAATAAAGCATCTTAAGGGGCTAAAATTGTTTTTTAAGTTCAAACACGCATATCTGAAAAACAGTTGAATTTACAGGTATGAAGTAAGATATCAAAAGAAAGCTCATTAAAAGGGATTTTCAAAAATACAAAAATATACAGGGCGTATATTGCAAATATTGCGCACCCTGTATAGCATTAATACCAAGATCCACCATTTTACACTTGAAAGGCAGTTCACGAAAATCATAATTTTTTGGTAACGTTTTGCGTCATTCATTGTTTTCTGTTGCTTACAGCAGCCGCCTGAAGTTCAGTATTTTTTTTGCACAAAATCGTTAATATCTCCAAAAGAGTTGACGTTAGGCACATACAACTTGATATTAAAATGATGAGTATTTCAATGCAAAAGTTTTAAGCCACTCAAATATAGGGCATTCCATTAAAAAAAAGTAAGTTTGATTCGCCACGCTTTTTTGAGCCACCCTGTAATATAAAAAATATTTTAACAATTTGCACCACCTTTGTACCTACAACTTTTATATACACCATATTCAACTAACTCTCATAGTTTTAGATATATCTTCCACCCCCGCTTCGTTGCTAGACCCTGTATACACATAGTACGTTTAGAAAGTATCAGAAAAAAGTAATTTCTTTTAAGCTTCTTAGAAATAAACATATTGGACATATAGGATTGTCTTTTGTTTTATCCATGACCTACTACCCTGACAATAAGCACAAACAATTTTAGAGGCCCAGATGACATTTCTTAAAACTATAAAATTTTCAATACATACTTTCTAGACTAGTGATAAAACGATACTGCCAATATTTAAATAAAAAATACTTTTATCTACGTCAGTGTGTAAAATTGCCTTTTAGTTGGCAGTTTTAAGCTTGTAAAACGACTGTTTAATAACATGTTTTCATTAGTTTACGTCGTTAATAGCAACGGGCTTAGAAAATTTCCTTAGGCACGTTGTGAGTAGCAACGTGTTTTAAAATTTTTAAAACACTCAAAATTAGGACCGGTGGCTAGTAATTCTAATGTACATGTAAAATATTTTGTATATTTACCGTATTTTTTAGATTCTATCGTAGATAAAATATTGTACGATACACATGCGTAAAGCGTCTTTAGTCACTCGTGGGGCTTAAAACGCTTGCTCACTCGCGTTTTAACTCTACTCCACTCGTGCCTAAAGAATAGCTTTACGCACTTGTATCGTAAATTACTATATTTAACTTAAAACAATTTTTTTTCTTTGGAATTTGCTTTCCAACTGAACACTATTTCCTCTTAGGAACCATTTTCGGGATCGTCGTGACTAGTCCTGGGAATTTTAGCTCGTTCCGAAAACACTTTTGGTCCCGGGACTTGGAAACCCTACATATAATAGTAATTTACGATACGTAAAGCTACTCTTTAGACAGAAGTGGAGTAGAGCTAAAACGCGAGTGAGCGAGCGTTTTAAGCCCCACGAGTGACTAAAGATGCTTTTACGCATGTGTATCGTAAAATATTGTGTCTACGATAGAATCTAGAAAAGACGGTAAATATAAAAAGAAATTTAAATGTAAATCAGGATTACCGGCAACCGGTGGTAACTTTGCGTGTTTTAAACATTTTAAAACACGTTGCTACTGACAACGTGCCTAATGAAATATTTTAAACACGTTACTACTGACAACGTAAACTAATGAAAATGTAGATACTGAACGTAGTATACTCAAAATATTTATTCAGTAACTAATACATGCGTTATGTCAGAATGACAATATCAACTAAAAACCTATGTTGGTTTCCATGACGCGACGCCAAGGCTCCTACAGTGCTCCCCCCCTAGCGACAGCGGTGTACGTACAGAAACGCACGGGACGTTGACGAGTACGATGGGGCCGGGAAGTAGAGGGCACAGGAACAACAGATTTGGTTGGAGTGTCAGAAGCAGCTTTAGCGGTAGACGTAGTTGGTGGAATAGGGGCAGTTGGTGAAACAGATGGAGGTGCTAACGGTATTGTGATAATGGACTGACTTTCCAAAAATGCCGGTTTAAGTCTGTCTATGCTGATATTCTTTTCTAATCCTTTAACAAGCAGCTTGAAGACTTTGTCCATTCTGCTCAGCACACGGAAGGGTCCTTCAAATGGGGGTTGTAGTGGAGGTTTTACAGTATCTGAGCGGATGAAAACATGAGTACATGTAGCAAGATTCTTGTGCACAAAAGTTTTCATTATTCCGTGATCGGCTGCAGTGAGCTTTAATGGCCTGATGGTACGGCGTAGATTGTCCACATATTCATTACCATAGCCGTGAAATACTCTTGAATGTTCGAATAAGTCGCCAGGGAGCCGCAGCGTTGTACCATAGAGGAGCTCGGCTGATGAGCATCCAAAATCCTCTTTCACGGCGGTGCGTAATCCAAGGAGTACAGTTGGCAAAACCTGAGTCCACGGACGTGGAGCATGACACATGAGAGCTGCTTTTAGTGAGCGGTGCCAGCGCTCAATCATTCCATTGCTAGCTGGATGATAAGGTGTAGTACGGAACTTAGTGACTCCTAACAGGTTGGCCAGAGACCGGAATAACTCAGATTCAAATTGCCTGCCCTGATCTGATGTTAACCGGGAAGGAACGCCGTAGCGTGATATCCAGTTCCCGAAGAAAGTCTTCGATACGGTATCCGCCGACATATCAGTCATTGGAAAAGCTTCAGGCCATCTACTGAACCGGTCGATGCATGTTAGAATGTAGCGAAAACCTTCTGATGGTGGAAGTGAACCGACTATATCGATGTTGACGTGGTCGAAACGATCTTCCGCTAGTGGAAACTTGTCCAAGGGTGCCTGTGTATGACGACCAACCTTACTGCGTTGACATTGGACGCAGTTGCGGGCCCAGGTGCGGCAGTCAGAGTTCATCGATGGCCAAACGTATCGGCACCGCACTAAACGGACCGAGCTACGAATGCCAGGATGAGACAGGTTATGTAAGCTGTTGAAAAGTGATCGTCGTAGTGTAAGAGGTACATAAGGACGAGCGCGATCCGTGGAGGTATCACAATACAACTCACAGTCATTGCACAGGACGACTTCAAGCTTGAGGGAGGTCTTCTTCGATTGTAACAGGTGGGATAACTCTTCGTCTTGCCCTTGAGACACAGCCAAGGTCTCTGGGTCAATATGGGATGGTATCTCGATGATGCAAAGCCTCGATAACGTGTCGGCCACGATGTTATCCCGACCTGCGAGAATGCATAGACGAGGGGTTTGTGGTCAGTGAACAGCGTGAACTCTCTGCCCTCAACCATATGCCGAAAGTGCTTTACAGCCAAGTAAGCAGCTAGAAGCTCACGATCGTATGTGCTGTACCGCTGCTCCGCAGGCTTGAGTTTTCTCGAAAAGAACCCGAGCGGCTGCCAACTCCCGTTGTGAAGCTGATGTAGCGCCGCTCCTACTGCCAAATCTGATGCATCGACGGACAAGCTGCAAAAGCAGCATCCGTCCAAACAATCTTCCTGTTGTCTTTCCTCCGTGATGACTTTAAATATTTATTCAAAACAGCTTGATGATGAGCTGCCTGGGGAAGGAAGCGGCGATAAAAATTTATTATGCCGAGGAACTGACGAAGCTCATGTATCGTAGAAGGTTGCTTGTACTCTAAGATGGTTTCTACGCGTTTGGGTAGCGGTTGAATCCCTACCGCAGTGACCCAGTGACCGAGAAAGGGCACCTCGTTCTGTCCAAAGTGGCATTTGGCCATGTTAATTGTCATGCCAAAGTGATCTAAGCGTTCGAGAACCTGCATCAAATGCTTTCGATGTTCGTTTTCATCCCGGGAGGCTATGAGCACGTCGTCTATGTACACGAAGACGAAAGATAAATTTCCCAGAACCTCATGCATAAAGCGTTGCATTGTCTGAGCAGTATTTCTGAGCCCAAACGCCATCTTTACAAACTCAAATAATCCAAATAGTGTAATTATTGCGGTTTTAGGAATGTCTTCTTCTTGAATTGGAATCTGATGATATGCTCTATTTAAGTCCAGCGTAGTAAAGATAGTTTTACCTTGTAGCAAGTGCGAAAAGTCTTGGAGATGTGGTAAAGGATACCGGTCAGGGACTGTTGCGGCATTTAAACGACGAAAATCTCCGCAAGGCCTCCAGGTACCATTTTTCTTGCGAACCAAGTGCAATGGACTCGCCCATGTACTTTTGAAGGGCGGCAGATCCCTGCATCCATCATGAACTGGAACTCTTTTTGAGCATCCTCAAGTTTATCTGGAGCAAGCCGACGAGCTCTGTCGAACACCGGTGGCCCTTTAGTGATGATGTAATGCGTTGTTGTGTGCTTTGCTACTTTAGGGACGATTTCTGGTGGTCGTGTTATAGCCGGGAATTGACAGAGAATATCGTGGTACGTTATATGCTGGTCGAAGGTCTTGATGCTGGGAATTGGACTGCCGACGACAGAACATAGTGAACGGTCAGAAGTTAGTCGGTCAATAAGACAGCGGTTCTTGAGGTCGACTAACAAACCAAAATTTTCTAAAAAATCGGCTCCGATGATAGGTTTAGTCACATCGGCCATAATGAAGGTCCACTTGAATAGTCTACGAAGGCCTAGTCCAACTTTCAGGGTTTTCTGTCCGAAGGTCTTGATCACCGAGCCGTTGGCGGCATAGAGGCGATACGAATCTACCGGCAAATTACGTTTCGTTGGAGGAATTACTGATACATCTGCTCCAGTGTCAATGAGAAATGACAACTGGGTGGTCGGGTCGTGTACAATGAGGCGACTAGGGTGCGTGGCAGCATTTGCCTCTAATTGCGGCCACGTCTGCCGTTTCCCTGAATAGGAAATTTACAAGGTGGTTTGCATTGGCGGGCCCGGTGCCAAACTTCAGATGATACCAGCAGTACCGTGTGCTTCGACCTGTCGATGATGGCTGAGGAGTAGGGGAGCGAGGTCGAGACAAACGCGCTTCCAGTCGAGTAATTGTCTGGGTGATGTTGTCCAACTGTGACTGCAAGACTGAGGTACTTGGCTCCTGTATAGTAAGAACTTCGTGATTTGATGCGTCATGAACCTTGTCAGCAATAAGGGCGATATCATCAAGATTGCCGTGAGATACAGCTATAATAGACTGCATCTGGGATGGTAAACTTCTGATAAAAATAGATTGGAGGACTTCGTCGTTGACTGTCCCTGCAGCTATGTTTCTCAGTTCTCGTAGCAATTGAGTGGGAGGCTTGTCACCCAGGGACGTACCTTTCAGAAGGCGTGCAAGTCGCTTCTCTTGTGATTCCGCAAAGCAAGAAGTAAGGCGTTTTTGGAGGGTGTTGTAGGGGTCTGTCGCAGGTGCATTACGAATGATGTCGGCTACCTGAGCGAGGACAGAGGTGTCGATGGAACCTACAACGTAATGGAATTTTGTCAGTTCCGTTGTGATGCCAGCTGTAGCAAATTGTGCTTCTAGCTGTGCAAACCAAAGAGCTAGATCTTCTCGCCAAAAAGGAGGCGGCTTGACCGCGACACGTGCGACAGCAGTGCTATCGGCTGCTGTCTCGGAGGGTGCAGTGCCATTTTCCTCATCCTCACGCGATTGCCTTGTTTCTGACATCGTCGGTGTCACCACTGTAGATACTGAACGTAGTATACTCAAAATATTTATTCAGTAACTAATACATGCGTTATGTCAGAATGACAATATCAACTAAAAACCTATGTTGGTTTCCATGACGCGACGTTAAGGCTCCTACAAAAACTTGTTATTAAACAGTCGTTTTACAAATTTAAAACTGCCAACTAAAAGGCAATTTTACACACTGTCGTAGATAAACAATATTTTAGTATGCTTGACGCCGGTTTTAATTATGACGTAAGTAGCATTATAACACCAAATTCGACAGATATTTCAACCGCATTTTAAAAATGAAGGGATGCTTGACTTCATGTCAAAAAATTGAATGATTGGATTATTTATTCAGTAATTGAATAGAGGTTGTTACATTTCTAATTCGTTTATGAATTTTTGACAAAACGTTATAATAAAAATGTACAACGATCCTACTTTACTTAACTTTTTCATATGTCAGCCTTTTTCTTTTTCAAGTTTCAAGTTTTTTTTATTTACTCCATCTCACGTCTGTTACGTTTAGTTATTGGCCCATCGGTATTTTGAGTTTCTAATAGCAATAACATTCGTATGTCTTAAAGTTTACGAATGCTTCCCGAAATCTGTAATATGACATCTGCGCCTGAATATTTGGTTAAAAAGTGATTAGCTTGTTAATATTATCTTTTATCGGTGGTTTTTATTGTTCCAAGTATTATAAAGGTACCATCTTGTATTTACACTGAACGCGGATACGAAGTCCCGAATTGTAAGAATTTCTAGTTGTATTTTATTTTATATCCAGTGGCGTTTGATAATTACACATAATTGCTGGAATCTTAAAAGAATAAATTAGTTATATAACTTTAATATCAACTATGTACGATGCTGGCGGATATTTAATTGTAGAGTCACATTAAATATTTTCTTGAAATATATTACGGTATAAAGGGGGTATTTGGTCTTTAGGAAATTGCATCAAGCATGTATGTAATAGTTTTGACGTTTTGTTTTTAGAAATGAAATAGTTATTTCCCCAATAGAACATACGTAGATGTACCTGAGTTGAATTTATTATGAAACATGTAAAACATGCATATCTTCATTTTATTAGCAACAAAATAAGAAACGACCATAACACATGTAATCTTCATGATATAAAATGCACTAGCTTATTCTAATTCATTTAATTTTGTTATATTTTTTAAATTGAATGTACAGTGAGGGCGACACTCTAACTTAAATTTTAAGATACTGTTGGAGCAGGTCCACTGATTGCACATATTACATTCACGTTTATTGCTTTGGGCTCATCGCTGGTACAGTGGTCCGATACAATAATCAACAGAGCACCACAGACCTTCTTCGACAGATTACTTGCTTCATTGCATTGCCCGCTAACTCAGTTTTCCGCAACAATATGTTGGTTTTTCTTTACAAACTATCCAATTATTTGCAATTTAGGAATCGAAACGACCTGTTGGAAGTCTAAACATAGTTGCCGAAAGAAAAAGATTATTTTCTAAATATATAGATGTTTGTCCACACGCATACAATCGATGTTGTAAACTATGTTAAAATTTAAATTTTCATGTACGCAATGTGTTAATGTAGATCAGGGCTGTTCAACTTCAAGTGGCCCAAGGGCCACTGTAAAAAATTGAAGGTCATGAGGGCCGCATTATAAAATGTGTCTTAGCGACTTTAAGAGTGATTTTTAATAAATATAAAATGTGTATATTTTGATACTAATTTTTATTTATTCAAGAAGCTTAGGTTATATTACAAAAAGCATGGAAACATAACAAGTTATACAGGGTGTTACCTGAGGTAATTGACAAACTTACAGCATGTTCTAGAGGTAATTCTAAACAAACAAAAATTATATACACTTTAGGTTAATTCCTTTCCGTTCTTGAGATATTCACAAAAGAAAAAAATTTTCATCAATTCATGTAAATTTATGTACCTATAGAGATAAGTAAGCTAGATAAATTGACATTTGTTGATAAGTAAGAACTGTCAAAGTAATCTTTAATTAACGACAATTAACAACTTAAAGGACTAAACACTACTTTAAAAATAATCAAAAACAGGTGTCTGATCGCTATAAGACCATTCGCATTGGTGGCAACTGCCAAAGAGTACAAGACAAACCTTTCACCGGAGGTGGGCGGGACTGTTTCCTAACACAACGTTTTGTACAGTCGTGTTCATTAAAGTGTTGTACAACATTTGTGTTTTGTCAATATGATTTAATTTGACCAAGTTCGTAAAGTGTTTTACATACAAATATTTTGAAAGTATACCTAGATTTAGATCTATCTAGTCAATGATACTATGTGTTATTGAGTAAAAATATTATCACGAATAAACTCACAACTATCTCTGTACAACACATTTTTGAACACGACTGTACCTTTGTTCTATGTACCTATGTTATATTGTTTTCAATGATTTATAATTTATATTTCAGATTCATGTTTTCTGAAATTATAGTATCTATCGATCTGCGGGCCGCAAAAAATACATGGCGGGCCGCATGCGGCCCGCGGGCCACATGTTGGACAGCCCTGATGTAGATCATGTAGAAAATGACATAAATGGACATATCATAAACACATGCAATAGAGCGGCAAAAGCAAAAATACGGCAATCCCCAACGCGCTTTGGAATTTAAATCACTCGCGAATCTAGATGTCATCGCAGACATAATGCAGTGAATCATAATTACTGATGTCGTGTTAGCCATATCCCAAGGTAGTTAGTCTATTTTTAAACTGATTTGTACTAGTTGTACTAACTGGGGTTTCTGATAAGGAGTATGTATAACACTATTGACAATAATATTTTTCTCACTAGATTGTTGTTCTTTTCTTTCTATATTTTCCTGAACGATGAAAGATTTTGATTTCGAGTTTTGCTGCATGATATTTATTGATTATTTTGTAGGTTTCAATCAGCTATCTCTTTAATCTTCACTTCTTAAGAGTTGTAAGCTTTAGAAATTGAAGTATTTCATCATATGGCTCTCCTTTTAGTTCTAGTATTCTAGATACCTTCCCTAAACTCGCTCTACAACTTCTTTGTCGTAGTTCCATCTGCACTTTCCATATTCTAGTTTAAGTCTTACGCGTATATATGTTATGTAGATTTTGAGAATAATTTTGCGGGAATGATTTTGAAATGATTCTTGTACTAGATATATTAAAGAATTTGCACTCTCGCCTATCTTTGTAATTTATTTTTCCTATTTGAAATTAGATGTTATTATTATTCCCAGATCTTTTTATTCGTCAACTTGCTGAAGGGTTGAGTTGTTCAGTTTGTACTGTGTATGAGGCTATTCGGTCTTATACATATTGAGCACAGAACACTGCTACATTTGGTAGCGTAACCTGTATGCCCTTTCAGTGTTCAATTAACTTGAGATCTTCTGTTAGTTCATCCGCTTGTGTCAGTGGATTTTTGAAAACGTTGGTGTCGTCTGCTATCTAGTAGTGATGACGTCGATTAAAAACAGTAGAAGCGCTGGTGCTGAGCCTTGGGACACTCCACTGTTTACTGGATATTTGACCAATGTGACTCCATTAATATCCACTTGTCGGTTGCGATTCGTAAGGAAGTTACCGATTCACTTCAGTAGGTTGCCTCGAATTCAGCAGTGTTTAGTTTCGGTAGCAATCTGTATTACAGAAATTTATTGAGAGCTTTTTTGAAGTTCGAGTATATTGCATCAGTTGTCCCTTGTCAAACTTTGATGTCCAACGGTGTAGCCAGGTGATCAAATTAGTGACTGTAGGTCGTTTTGGTGAGAATCTATGGGTTGGTAGGAGTGTGTTATTCTCAACTGCAAATTTCATTGTAATAAGTGTTTTCTAGTTACTTCTTTCGTTAGAGGTAAAGTGTTTTTTTAAATAACTAAAGCATTATGTAAAGAATAAAGTAAAATGTGTACTATTATAATTACCTTTCACAACTAACTTTGACAGCTGCCGGCTGCAGAAACAGTCAGTCACCTGCGCCGTCACGGCCATCTCTTTACTATGAAATAAATTATAACTGTCATAAATGCAAAGCATTGTTAAACCAACATTTATGGATTAATAACAGTAAATTTAACGCCGTAGACAAAATATTGTCTGCAAACTCGTGCTAAAAGTGTTTATGCACGAGACATGTTATTTTCATGTATAGTGCCTAAACATTCACTTTTAGCACTTGTTGCACAAATAGCTATTTCCATACATTTACAGCTGTTACAGGTAGCATTACTGATATGTGGTTTTCCGGGAGGAGTTTATCACCTTTTTTCTATAGTGCTGTGTATATTTCCATAGTTTACAAGGCTGTTCATTGCTTGCTGAATACAGATGGTAGGTATCCCACCTGGTTCAAGACTTGAGTCGGTTTTGAGAGGAGCGATTGCTTCTTCACTTTTTCTGGGGTAAAGTGTATTGTTGTAATAGAAGCTCTTTCTGAAGTAAATATTCTGCTGAATTGATCTACAAATGTCTCTGCTATCTTCCTTTTATATTTGATGTTTTTTTTCTGGATCGTCCTCTATTTCAAAAATTCGTTGCATGAGTTCATTTTCAGGAGATTGTTTTCATATGCTAATCTGTTTTTTTAATTACATCATTTAATTGTTATTGATACGGTACCGAATCAACAGTTCTCCTGTTCTCATTTATACGTGTTTGTTCCAGAGCTTTCGTTTCTCGTCGATTTCTCTGACATTTTATTGGCGAACCAAGATTTTTGGGCGTCACTCTTGTTGGACGTTCTGATATGAACTTATTTATTGCTTTATTTATAGCTATCTGAAAATGGTCGCATTGTATGTTAGATGCGGTTGTATTTTTGTCATGGGATTGTTCTATTGGAAACTACATTTATTTTTCCGTGTCCAGATATTTCTCTTTCAAATTTTGTAAATTGGTTTCGGAGTACCTACCTGAGCTTTGAGACTTAGTTGATGTAACGATATGGTCGCTTAAACCAATTGGGAGGGGGGGTGGGGCGCTTTGAGGATCATAAATTAGTGTTTCATTATTTACTAGGAGCAAGCACTCACTGAGCTCCTTGTTTAGGGATTTTGTAGTTTTTGTATATATTACATACATAATAGTATTATTTTTGTTATTGCTATTTCACTGTCCAGCAGTAGCGATTCTACTGGGTCTTTGGTTAGGTAGCTTTGATGTCTCCCGGTGTCTTTTTTGTACAGTAATACATACATCTTCCTTTTGTATCTATCGATCACTATCTATAATAGCTAGCTGCTAAGATTATTTAATATTATGATATCTGCGATGCTACCGTTTAACCGGGTTTTATTCATATGTAGGAAGATTGGATTGTTTTTGGTTATACTGAGTTTCCATTCATCTATTTTATTGGTTACTGTTTAATCTCAAATTAAACAGATTTAAATTTCATTTCAAAATTTAAGAAATACAAACTAGCAGTGCAATTCACTAGTTCATAAAAGTTCAATATGTTTAAAAATGAAAACTAGCAAAACATGCATTAGTTCATGACAGTTCAATATGTCACAACTGCATGTTAGCAGAATTGAAAAAATTAACGCATGGTAGCCTTGCTTAATACATGCGAGAACGATCTAGTAATGTAAATTCAATGTATTACCAGCGTACATAAATCAAACAAGTAGAGACTCTCACTGTCGGTTCATTTGATGTCAAAATTCCGATTGGGATGACCTTGAACGGCTCCTGGGGGTACTTTCCGATAGTACTAACAGATGGCGCCACTACTTGATCACATCATGATTGGTAACAGAACCAGTAACTGGCTCTGATTGGCAGAGCTTTGTGCTGCCATCTGATAGTCAAGCTTAGAAATACCCTCTAAGGCACTGTCCCTGGCACTTTAGACAGGTTTCAACATTTGGCATAAGTGTCTCTACTTGTTTGATGTATGTACGCTGGTATAACAAATGCGTGTCTCGTGGAAGTGGCTTGCTTAAATGCTGACTGTTATGACACACTATAGCGACCTAGTAAAGTACGCATTCTTGCACTTTAAAATAATGCAATTTTTTGAAGTAAGCGAAATATATATATGTATAGACCGAGATTTTATAATAAATACAATTAGCATTAAGTGTTTGATTCATTAACATCGAGGTGCTGCCCTTCCAAGCCTAAAATTTTGAAATGTGAGGCTGCACTTCAGGGTAGTTACCAAATTATAACGTCCCTCTGAGTGGTCTGACTATTTTGTCTTAAAACACGGCTTTCAGTCTTAACCGTGTGCTCAGAATTAAAGGGACGGAATCAGGGCAAGTAACAGAAACCTGTTCAGCCTCCAGGCAATTCTGTTCAGTTACTGAATTCAAAGTATTATACCAGAGTGAAATTTCTAATTACATTTTGTTTTACGAGTTCTGGATTCCTATTTTTACTTCTTTAATTTAATAATGGTTGGGAGTACTTTCATGCACTTACTAGGTTAGTTCACCTTTTTTATGTTCTTCGAGTTCGTACAGCACTTGCTTGAAGTATTTTCTCTGGTTTGGAGTTTAACTAAATTTTACATATATAATGCTACTGCCTGCTATTTCATCTTTCTTCCCCAGAACTTGTAGTGCTTCAGATTTGCTTGGAAAAATAACTTTTACCGGTCGCACTTTCCCTGCATTGTATATTCACAATCTCAACATTTATGTTTCATTATCGGAAGCTTTAACAATAAAATATGATCCAGCAGAAATATTATTATTACTCAATAGTTGTATGCATATGACAAAATAACGAAGAGCGTAATGAAATACACACACCCGCAAAATTAGAAAAAACACGTAAAAAAGTCATATTTTGGAATATTCTATGGTATTATTTAACTGAGTTATATTTTAAGTTTTAGTGTTAGCAATACACACCTTCAGAGAATAACAAATAACGATATAACAGATGAACCTATCTAATTCAAATAGTTTGCTGATTGAACACTGAATACAATGTAAACTTTCACATCAAAAACAATTGTCTTCTCGCTATAAAGAGTTACTTTTCTATTATGGTACTAAAACATATGAGTGTAATTAATAACGCGTGTTACCCCCACGCGCTCTGATGACTGCTTCCATACTATGGATGATGCCATCGATGGTTTGTTGTATTTAGCTCGTATATGGTTTGTACCGATGGATTTTTGGCCCGACTCGTCTTCCGAATAATTATCTCCCATTTGTGTTCGGTGGGACTCATATCGGGAGAACGTGCTGCCCAATTCATGGCATGAATACCAACTTTGAGTAGGTAATCGAAAACACAGCGAGCAGCATGGGGACGAGCGTTATCCTGCATTAAGATGAAATTATCCCCTATAAATGGGGCAAATAGCACCACATGATCTTTCAGAATGTCTGTAGTATACCGTGCACCTGTCAGGGAACCTCCTGCAATAACCACTAATTCCGTACGTGCCCCAAACATATCCCACCCCAAACTATAAGTGAGCCTCTTCTATATGAGACGGTGGGGACAATGGTACATTGTAAATATTACTCCCCTCGGCGTCTCCACACTTTCTCTCTACCATCAATCACATTTATACAAAACCTGCTTTCGTCGGTGATCAGAACTTTACCGCACTGCTCCAAAGTCCAAAATCGGTGTTCACGTGCAAACTCCAGTCTTGCTGTACGATGACGTACGTCAAGTTTTGGCCCTTTTGCAGAAATTTTGGAAGTCAATCCAACCTCGTTCAGTCTTCTCCTCACTGTTCTTTTACTTACACTTACGTGACGCGCATCTTCTATGACATTTCTGGTATGATCATCTGTTAAACGTCGATTTCTGAGTGTCTGCAGTGTAATAAAGCGGTCATCCCTTGCAGTTGTTGCTCGTTTCCTACCTTTGTCTTCATGTGAAAGAACCGGTCTGTCTAAACCTTTTTACATTGCGGTGTAGAACAGATACTGATTTTTGACCATTGTTCGAACTTTAGCGACATCAGTTGCCATTAAATCGGGCATTTTTCACAACTAAACAGAAAACAAAACGTAAACCCTCGTTGTAAACTAAACAGGAAATAAGTACTTGTTTTCAAGAACACAAAACCCCAAGCAATATGTCAACAATCAAACAAATGATAATTTGTTGTAATAGCTAGACTTAATGTTAAATTGCTATTTTATATTCATTATACATGCAGAAGTAATATTAGATATAATCAAATTGAGTCATATATATCCTAAAACATAGCAAAAATATGTCTTTTTAGCGTTTATCTAATTTTGCCGGTGTTTTCGGATTATGCAAAAGAACATATTGAACACGAAAGCGAATCGGAACAAAAAGACGAAATTGAAAATGACGAATGCGACAGTGATAGTAATGAAAGTCGCGAAGAGAACATAGATTCTCAACAAACAAATGATTTTTATGGAAAAGATAAGTTCAAATGAACTAAAATTCCACCTGCTCCAAGTCGAACACGGCAAGTGGTAATTACAGAATGCTTGAAAGTGCCCATCGATGAAGATACTTTACAAATTGTAATTAAAAGCATTAACTTCAGCCAAATGTACGTTGTACACAAAATCTTTCTAGTCAACATACAAACTACGAGTATATTTATATTATCGAAATGAGAGAAAGTTTTTTTTTCTAAATTTCGTTCCTGAACGATTCAAAATTGGGTAAAAGTATAAAGGAGTTAAAAAAGAGGTTAAAGCTATTTATTTTTTGGACGTAGGTCCAGTTTAGACTAAAATAGATGGATGTCTGAAATTCCACCCCTCAGTGGTGGAAACAGGTATATTGCTATAATTTATGAATACAACATTTAAAAGGGGAATAACAATCACATACACATTTCCAGGGGGTACGTGAGCATAAAAGAGTTATAGGGAGCTTTTTTCGGAAAAATATTGTTTCCTTTTTACCTATAATATTGCAATATTGCTTTGCAGCGTTTGTTAGTTTAGCGTATTGAGTGAGGGAGGAGGGGGGCACTCTTGAATTCATTTAAGATTTAGAAGAAAAAACAAACATTTATAGCTCGTATGAAGAACTGCCATCTTTCTAGTCTTATTATATAATTGTCTACAACCTTTAATATGTTATATATTTAAGTTTTTTTATTCGTTTTCAGATATTCCTGGAACCAGTCAGTTTGCATTTCATGCAAATGTAAATGACGATATAGGTCCACATGCCCAAGGAAGTTATACTCAAGAAGCGAAAAGCGCAACTAATGGTTACTGGGTAGTGACATTTTCCAGGCAATTAAGAATTGGAGATGTAGTAAATTACTGGTTATTTATAAATGCTAATCACTTGGGTTACCGAAGGGATGCCCAATCATGGAGAGTAACAGGTTTCTATTCTGCAACTTTAATATGGAGGGGTAGGCAAAGTCTTCTTGTTTTAGAACTCCTGGATGCTTACAGCGCTCATGCCATCAGATGTGACTCAGCATCGACGGTAATAAATGGAGGAAAAAGAACGTGCCTCAATCAAGCAATTATTGATGATCAGTTTAGTGGTGCAGGAGTCAATCCTTCAACTTGGACTGTGGAACATCTGATACCAACTTATACAAGCGCCGTAAGGTTTATGTTTAGATAGACCGCTAGCTTTCCATTAAACAAACTCTAACAAAGTTGTTCGTTTAATTGTTATTAATTATTTGTAGAATTTCGAATTCAATACTTATGAAAATAGTGAGCAAACGCGTTTCTTAAAAAATGGGTTACTGTACCTGAAGCCTATTGCAAAAACTGACGATGAAGTACGAGGAACATTGGATTTTAGAAATGGGTATGGTTGCCTACATTTCTGTGTTAAAGCATCTGTCATTTGTGTTATTTGTTAGGTGCACATCAAATAAGAATAGCAAATGCTACTACGAACACAAATCCTCTTTCCTGCTGCCTCCCGTAAGATCAGCCAAGATAACTTCCCAGACCTCATTTAGATATGGAAAAATCGAAATCAGGGCTAAACTTCCAGCTGGGGATTGGATTTTTCCAAGTGAGAGTTATGATCTTTAGTAACATTTAGCAATTGGTTAACTTGGTATTTAGTTATACAGTTGGAACCTAAGAATGACGATGATGAAAATGCTGCTAAGGTTTGGATTGCATACAGTAGAGGCAATAATTATCTGTTCGGAGCTAATCCTGGTGACATTGATGTGAGAGGAACTGGAAGAGACGATCTTGGATCGCGAATTCTTTTTGCTGGGCCAGTTCTTCAACCCACAGAACCAGGACGTAGTAAAGAACTTGTGTCAGAACGGTCCAATGTCAACCCCTATAATGCCGATTTTCATTTGTACACATTGGATTGGACTCCTGGTGAGAATGAGCTATACAGGAATGCTATTTTATATGTGCAGCATTCTTATAGTGTCTTGGTCTTGATTTTCAGGAAGAATGAGTTTTTCTATTGATGACCGAGTCATTGGATCTGTGGATTTAAGAAAACGTTTTGCCGATCCTTCTGCGGGAATAGGAGCAAACTGGGTTACCCCTGAAGCCCCATTCGATAAAGAAGTAAATATTATTTAATTAATCAATTGTTTCAGAAGTAGTTATTGGTTCTTAGTTTGTGCTTTGTGCACTTTCTTAGGAAGATTAGAATGTATTTAAATCATCCCTTTTTTTCTTCAGACTAAAATATATCAACAGCTTGCATATAATGATACCATAGAACGATTGTGACAAGTAGATATTAAGACATTCGTTCATATTTAAAAAATTTCGAGGAAGACTGAAATATTAAAATTAATGGAGAATTTACAATGTACCTATGACTTCTGAAAAGTAGGGCATTTTTCAGTTCAGTGGAAATCGTACTATAGGAACTATACTACTATATGTTTAGAGAAATGGAGGTATAAATCAATAATTTTATACAAATAGGATTCACATAGCTATACAATCAGGCATTATAATAGTGGGGTTGATGTAACGGTAACACTACTCAGGATTGCATATAGTAAATGTATTAATTCGGAAAAAACGCAAAATATATACACAAGAATTTTAAATAGTTGGGAGATGTTTCTTACCATAAAAAGCATTTGGCTGATGTCAGCAATGAGGGTATCTTATCTCGAAGCTCGAGGAGGAGTAAATTCAATCATGGGCTAATTCGGATTTTTTGTACTGACATCAGGCCGGAGAGCTGAGGCCTTGCTTTTCAGCCGGTATTGGGTATATACCAGTATTGATATAAAATTACTGAAATTGAATCCCATCCATATGAAATAGCGGTCCTACAACTTAGTTTTTGAAAACACACACCTGAGAGCTAAGTTCTTGTAGAAAATTATCTATCTGTAGTTAATTATACATTTACCAGTTTGTTTACCATATTATAACTGAAAATATTATGTCTTGCAACCATAGCAGAAATAGTTTCTTATTAAAGTCTAATGAAGTGTGGCTATGTTCTCTAAGATAAATTAATAAGTGTTTACTTGTTTCTCTTAATAGTTGCGTAGGCGACTTCCTTTTCTAAGAAAGTTGCAAATATATTAGCCTTGAAGCAAAAAATCTCTTTTCACTAAATAACATTCTTATCAATAAGATAAGTAAGTTAAAAATGTTGATTGAAGCCTGCAGCTTCAGTTAAATTAAGTAAACCTAAAAGTATATATATGTAAATTCAGAAGACATATTTAACTCTCCTGTGCATGTTCAGTGTAAAGCTTTTGAATTCACTACATAGGTGGCCTTACTCTGATTAAAATAGATTTTGCATTTTCAAAACTGAATTGTAAATAAAGTTATAGAAGAAAATGTTTTAACGTCTTTAGCAATTTAAGAATAGACAGCAACAGTGTTCAAAATTGTATACTAAATAGTTAAAGAGTCCTTAAAGATACTGAAACAGTATAACAAAAGACTTAGTAATGCAAAATACATTAATTTGTAAAGAAAATAACCTCCCAGTTGGTGACTTTCGAACCTGCAGAATGTGATTGTTAGTCAGATGCTATAACCGCTTACTTACTAACTCCCACTTGCTTGTCGCTGCGTTATAAATGACACACCGATGAGAGATTTAAGAAATAATAAAATAGTAGATATCTCTCAGAGTAGTGATAAGCATAGTTCGAAACAAATCACCACAGCCAAAATTAATAGAGTAATGATGTGGGAATATATAATTAGTGGCACAATGATTACCAAATATAAAGTTAGCCTAAGTACTCTTATAAACCTAATATATTTTTTCAGTACGTCCTATCACTTGGTGTGGGAGTTGGTGGCATCAATGACTTCCCAGATGGCTATTCTTCAGGAACCACTCCTAAACCATGGATAAATGATGATAGAAATTTCGTGAAGACATTCTTCGACTCTAAAGATATATGGTCAAAAACATGGAATGGAGATGATGTAGCTTTACAAGTAGATTATGTTAAAGTTAGTGCTCTTTAGGGATTTTTGTATCGTGATATTTCACAATGAGGCTGTTTTATGTAAAATGGAATAAGTTGAAAGTACTTATTTGATACTTTTGTATCGAACTATTTGCTATATTGAATTCATTGTTGCAAGAAAGATACTCTAAATTAGGAATATTGATTTTTAATAAAAAATTTCTTGCGATTCTTGTTTATTGCTGCTACCTGGTATATAACCACTTCCTATAAATAATTGACTTCTTCAAATTTAAAACCTTTCTTAGTGCAACGTAGTTTACTGTAAAATGAGAATTAGTAAGCTATAGTGGTAAGTAGTATTGTAACGATTCGCCCAGTCGAAACGCGTTTTTGTGAATTAAAAACAATTTGCGCGTTCCAGCCTAGCGATTTCTACGTTACCAGTTTGAATTTTTCGCACGCGCGGCCGGCTACGTCATCAAGAGATCCCTGCTCCACGTATTGCGCTGCCCCCCCACTTAGAAGGCCCGAGGTGGTGGCTTGATGCACGAAGCACGAAGAAGAGCTATAAAAGCCGCTTCTCGTCCGTTCCAAGGGGCAGACTTCATTCATACATTCATCCGCATACATTCCAGTATCCTTCCAGCCCCAAATCATCCCCAATCCTGATCCTATCCGACAGTTTAGAGCGAATTTTACCCGTCCTGTCATTAGTATTTTCCCCTAGCTACGTTCGAACCCGAAGCCTTCAGTCTTGGAGACCGTGTTCCTAGCTAAGCTTTAATTAAACCCGTTCCCCCAAATAAACAGCTTTAAGAAACGACGCCCACGAATGGGACACCGTTTCGCTGTTTAAATTTAACACTTGTGAATATCCCGAACTAATAATTATTGAAACATCTCCTGGAGGACGCTAGTAAATAATTATACCAAAATTTCCTGGAAGACGTATTCGAAACGAGGGTTAAACAACCAGGCCGTTTCATACGTCAATTTGGTGTCGCTAAATAAATCCAGCGTCCAACACATTATTTGTTCGGCCTAGAAGGCCTTTGTAAGATTGCACTTAGTTTCTGTTCGACTGCAGGTTTGTTTGTACTCACCGCTTCAACCATCTTCCTATCGTAACCCCGGAGAGCGACCGCGCCGCAACGATCTTAACCTATCTTGGGCCGAAGACACGAAGCGGTCCCCCAGGTGGAAGACGCCGCCGATGACTTCTCCTCCGGCCGCAATTCGCACTGCCACTTCACAGTATCCTAGAGATTCACAACGATAGCCCGGTGTCGTAAGGCGAAAGGCGCAATACATTAGAAATAACCTAAACTTGCAGCTGCAAGCCGTTTTCGACGGCAAACTTGACATTCGAGCGCGGAGGTTGGCGCCCC